>WSFP011371616.1:0-31177 GCA_009831015.1 Picea engelmannii
AAAAAAGGCAAAGGTGCAACATTTCATCAGCGGACTACCTAAGGACTATCAAAACAAAATTGAATTTGATGAGCCAAAGACCCTAGAAGGCACTATGCGAAAGGCAAGATATTGTCATGAACAGTTTGGACATCGGAAAAAACCTTGCGAGGGCTGGAAACTGAAGAATAGTTCAAGATTTCAAAGAAAGGGGATTAAATCCCCAATATTTAAGAACTATAAGAAGAACTCAAGGATGATCTTCCCAGCCCAGAGTGTACACCAACAAAACCTTCCCTCCTTGAGCAGAAATAAAACTTCTGGATCTGTACCACTGAAGGCTGATAACCCAAAGAGAGAACCTTTGAAATGTTGGGGTTGTGGAGAAGAACATCTACTGAGATACTTTCCACACCAACAATAGAATAGTCGAAGAATTTACAACATCCAGGAATGTACCACCGTTGATGATGTGGCCAGGAGTGTGCTGCAAATCTATCCAGCCTAGGATAATAACCAAGCCGACCACCAAGCTTCAGTGGTGGAAATAGAAGGTATGATTTCCAACCATATAGTGTCTATTCTGATTGACCCTGGTTCAAACTTGAGTTATATATCCCCCTAATACTGTTGATAAGTGTAAACTACAGCCACACAAACCTACCAAGCCATGGTTCGTACAGTTAGCCATTGGCACCAAAAGAAGGGTAGCAAAGGTCATACCAACCTGCCAATTAATGTTAGGTGAATTCCCCACCCAAGCAACCCTTAACATATTACCCCTGGGATCATATAATCTATTGATTGGTATGGAATGGCTAGCCACCCATAAAGCTAGATTGGACTGTTACCATAAAACCTTGGAATGTTTATGTAAAGAAGGAAAAAGGATAACCCTTCAAGGGATCCGAAAACCTGTCTCAATGAGACAAATATCAAATCTACAAATGAGAAGGTATTGACGAAAAGGATGACCCCTATATGCAATACAGGTGTTGAAAACAATTGAAGGTGACAAACCAAGCCTCGAATACCACCCTACCCTGAGAGAATACAAAAATGTCTTTCCAGAAGAGGTACTGGGTCTACCTCCGAGAAGGGACATTGACTTCTCGATAGAACTTTCACCGGGAGTGGTGTCAGTGTCTAGGACACCCTATCAGATGAGCACACATGAACTAGCTGAACTCAAATTGCAATTGAGAGAAATGATGGATAAGGGCTATATGCGGCCCAGTGTGTCTCCATGTAGAGCACCAGTCCTATTTGTGAAAAAGAAGGATGGTACCCTTAGACTATGTGTAGATTATAGACAACTTAATAAGGTAACCATAAAGAACAAGTACCCCTTTCCTAGGATCGATGACTTGTTCGACCAATTAGGGGTTGTGTCTATTTTCTCAAAGATTGACTTGAGGTTGGGATACCATCAAGTCTGAATCAATGGTGAAGACATCCATAAAACTGCCTTTCGGACGAGGTATGGTCACTATGAGTTTGTGGTAGTACCATTTGGGTTAACCAATTCCCCTTCCACTTTCATGTGCTTGATGAACAATGTACTCAGCAAATTCCTAGACAAATTCATGCTGGTTTTTATTGATGATATATTAATTTACTCCAAGAATGAAGAAGAGCATGAAGAGAATCTTAGGCTTGTGCTGCAAGTGCTAAGAGAACATCATCTCTATGCCAAATTCAACAAATGTGAATTCTTCCATAAGAAAATACATTACTTAGGCCATGTTCTATCTGAAGAAGGAGTAGCAGTAGACCTGGACAAAATCAGGTCTATCATGGAATGGCCTACCCCAAAGGATGTTTCAGATATCAGATCCTTTATGGGATTAGCACGATACTATAGGAGATTTATAAAAGGATTCTCCAAGATTGGTTGTCCAATCACTACCCTCTAGAAGAAGGGGACAAAATTCATGTCGACACAGAAATGTGAAGAAAGATTTCAGACCTTGAAACATCTATTGACCCATGCACCCATGTTGAAGATCGTCGATCCCGAAGATGACTTCCTCGTGTGCACAAATTCCTATAAGGAAGGGATCATAGGAGTCCTTATGCAAGGAGGAAGTGTTGTTTGCTATGAATCCCAAAATTGAATGAGCACGAAGTCAAATATGTGACCCATGATCTAGATATGGCTGCCATAGTGCATGCCTTGAAAATGTGGAGGCATTACCTCCTAGGAATAAAATTTGTACTTATGATAGACCACTATGGATTGCGATATCTGTTTGACCAGCCAAAGCTTAATGCCAGACAAGCTAGGTGGATGGCCCTCCTTAGTGAGTTTGATTTTGAAATCAAACATATTAAGAGAAAGGAAAATAGGGTGGTTGATTCCCTTAGTAGAAGTATGAAAACAATTCACCTGGCCATGGTGAGTACCTGGGAGACGGTTGTCAAAGAAAGAGTCAGAAATGCACAAGAGGTAGACACACTCTCCTAGACCGTGACTTCATACTTGCAGCAAGAACCCACAGGGATAAAGTATGGAGGCTACTAGATGATGGAAGGAGGTCTACTCACTTACCAAAGTAGATTGTATATCCCAGATTGTGACGACTTGAAGAAGTTCATACTGGATGAACTACATAAAAGACCCTATACTAGTGATCCAGGATACCAAAAGATGATCACGGCCACTAGGAAACAATTCTATTGGCCTATACTAAAGAAATACATAGCTGAGTACCTAGACAAATGCATAGAATTCCAACAGGTAAAAGAAGAACACTGACACTCAGCAGGATTATTACAACCTCTACCAATCCTAGGATGGAAATGGGAAACCATCTCCATGGATTTCATCACTGGATTACCAACCTTGACCAAACAAAATGATGCCATCATGCTAGTGGCAGATAGATTGAGAAAGTCCTCTCACTTTATCCCCGTCAAGTCAACTTGTAAGGCAATAGACATCACCAACATATTCCTGAAAGATATATTTAAACTGCATGGTATGCCAAAAGAGATCGTGTCTGATAGAGACACGAAATTCACTTCCCACTTTTGGAAATCATGGATGGCAGGTTTAGAGACCAAGTTGTTGTTTAGCACTGCCTATCACCCTCAAACCAATGGATAGATGGAAAGAGTGAACCAAATACTAGAAGACTTGCTAATAATGCATGTAATGCATCAACCCAAGAAGTGGGAAGACTACCTACCACTGGTGGAATTTTCCTACAACAACGACTACCAAGAATCCTTAAAGATGAGTCCCTTTTAAGTCCTCTATGATAGGTCATGCAACAATCCTGACAGCTGAAGTAATCCCGTAAACAAAATTTCTTTTAGACCTGACATGTTGAAAGAAATGGAACAACAAGTGATTCAGATAAAACAAAACCTGAAGGTCACCCAGGACCGACAGAAAAGCTACACCAACCAAAAGAGAACCCCAAGAGAGTTCAAGATGGGAGACCATGTATATCTCAGAGTTAGACACAGGAAGAGTTCTATGAAAATGGGAGCTTGTGCCAAGTTGGTGCCTTGGTATTATGGACCCTTTGAGGTTGTATATAGAGTGGGACTTGTAGCCTATAGGCTATCACTTCCTCCCACAGTAAAAGCACATAATGTTTCCATGTTTCATTATTGAAGAAATATGTACATGATTCTAATCATATAATTGACTGGTATGTGATCCAGGTGGAACTGGAGGGAGAATTCCTACCAAAACCTCAATGCATACTGGATAGAAAGGAAACCCTGCTCTGGAACCAAACCATTGCATAGGTCAAGGTGCAGTGGAGACATTTTGGCCCAGATGAGGCTACATGGGAAATGGAGGATTCCATGAAATAGGCATATCTGATTTTGTTTATCTCTGTACATACATGTCATATTGATAGATAGAACATCAAGGACGATGTTCCTTTAAGGGGGAGGGAATTGTAACACCCTGTTTCCCCCAGTTTGTAAAAACAACTATACTGGCCAAGAACTATGGAAAACTCAAATATGTGAATGTGTGATTTTGAATGGACCTTAGTAAAAGGTCGATGAATGTAAATAATGTTATGAATATATGTTACAGGACTGCTGAGATGGGGATGTGCTGAAAACTAGACCACGATGACTGAAGAAAGGTGGTGGAAGGCACTTTGAGTGGTGGCATTACATTCCACCAAACCAAACCGTACTTGGTCTTCACTGGCCCGGAGAACCAAGAGCGGCTCGTTGGCCCTAAAATGAATTACTCACCAGGCTGGTAGGTGAAGAGGCTCCTCGTGAGTTAATGATGGATGGGGATGAAACCACCCATCCATGGAAGCCTCGGACCTAACCACCACGGGGAAGTTCGTGCCACATGCAACCTCGCTGAAAAAGAAAAGGTAGGAAAGAGGTGTGGAAGGGGGGTCAGTTGCTATAGAGATCGCAAGAGGGAAGAAATCAGAAGGGCTCTAGAAAATACACAGAGTGATTGATAAGCAAACAAGAAGGAGAACAACCTTCATTCTTGACTTCTGACGAACTGAGACTTAGTCTCACAGCATCATGGTCTAGCTCGGGGGTGGCTAGTGGTAAATCCGTTGGGAGTCGCTGAGCCTACAATTGGGTGGAAACGAGCACCCCTCTCAGCAGTTTCATCACCTGGTGTTGTATGATAAGTGTTCATATCTTGTTTCTTGCATTGAAGATTTTGGGACGTATGCTCATGGTTTGAACACTTATAAATGGTTTCTATGCAGAAATGTCTACATGGTGTTTTGACAGAAATGGTGTTTGCATGCTTATGTTGGAATGACCACATTTAGTTTCTATATATATATATATATATATAGATAGATAGATAGATAGATAGATAGATAGATAGATAGATAGATATAGATATAGATATATGTACTTGAACAAATTCAGTTTTCAAGTTTTCTCTCGGAAGATTTGTTTCCCTTAATTACCTCTCATGTTGCCCTGGATAGATTCCCCACAGGGACAACCTTTCAAGATCATTCCCTTACATTCTAGAGCTGGGGTAAGTTCCCTGAAAGGACTACTACCTTGGTAAAATCACATATGTATCACATATGTTAACAACTTAGGGATTTAGGAAGACCTCTCAGTCTGGTCATAAACCTTGGTGAAAATCTGCCTAGGAACATGATGAAGAACTTTAAGGCCTAAGTTTGAAAACCTTGGACAAGAAAGAGTGGGTCTCTTAGAGCTTGGTATTTTGGTGTTTTGGCATCCGGGAAAACCAAGGGTCAGTTTCCTTGTATTCGCCAGATGCAAAATCCCGACTTGTGAAACCTCGAAATGAGTATAGCGTGATTAGAATTTGATGTTTTGGCGTTTTAGTACCCAGGACACCTAAGGGTAAGTTCTCTTGTACTCACCAGCCCTGAAATATCGATTAGTGAAACCCCGAAATGAACTATCATGGATGAGTTGTGATGTTTCGGCATTTCGACATGCGGTGTACCTAAGTGCGGGTTTCCTTGTACTTGCAAGTCCCGAAACCCCGACATGCGAAATCCCGAAGAGATAGAGTGTGGAGAAGTTATTATATTTCAGAATTTTGGCACTCGGGGTACCTAAGTGGGGGCCCCATGTATTCGCCAGTCTCAAAAACCCAACCCACGCAATCCCGAAGGAGGAAACCCTGAAATAGTGGAGCACATTTGGAGTTATGGTATTTCGGAGTTTCGGCTCACGGGAAACCTAGGTGCGAGACCTCCTATCGTCGCATATTCGAAAAACCTGGTTTGTGAGTTCCCGAAGTTTCTTAGCACATATAGATTTGGCGGTTCAGTGTTTCGATACCTGAAATACACAAGGGCGAGTTCCCTTACAGTCGCAAGTCCCAAAATCCTGACTTGCAAAATCCCAAGATGGCTGAAGCACGTATAGATTTGGCGTTTCGGTGCTTCATTACCTGGAATACCCAAGGGCGAGTTCCCTTGCACTCGCAAGTCCCAAAATCCCGACTTGCAAAATCCCGAACTAGTATAGTGAGTTTAGATTTTGGTGTTTTGGAGTTTAGCTCCCAGGAGACCCAGGTGTAAGACCTCCTATTCTCGCATATTGTGAAATCCCAATGGATGAGACCTCGAAATGACAATAGCATGGATGAGTTATGGTGTTTCGGTGTCTCGGCACCCGAGATACCTAAGGGTAAGATCCCTTGTACTCGCCAGATGTGAAACCCCGAAAAGGTATAAGCGTGACTAGAACTTATTGTTTCGGTGTTTTGGTACACAAGATATCTAGAGGCAAGTCTCTTGTACTCGCCAGTCCTGAAATCCTGACTTGCGAAACCCTGAAATGGCATAGCGCATCTAGAGTTTGGATGTTTCGTTGTTTCGGCACCTGGGAAACCCAGGTGTGAGACTTCCTTTCATCACATAGCCCGAAATCCTAACTTATGAAATCTCGAAATGGATTAACACACATGGTTTTGATGTTTCTGCGTTTTAGTACTCAAGATATCCAAAGGTCAGTTTCTCTCATGTTCGCTAGATGTTAAATTTCGATGGATGAAACCCCGAAATGAGTTTGGCGGATATAGGGTCTTCGATGTTTCAGCACCCAGGAAATTGAAGGGTAGGAGTCCCTCACCCTCTTATACTGCGAAAACCCGGTATGCGAAACCTCGAAAGGTGGAGTGCTAGGCTTCAATCTGAGGCATTATTAATTGTGACAAATTGTTGGTTCTCTTCGGGTTGCGGCACCTCGAAAGTCAGGGAACCGAGAATGAATGCTTTGCGATTTCCCGAATTGTGAAAGCCGGGAGAACCTATCCGGTAAGGCCTATTGTCATTGTCGATGATCATATAGGTACAGATAAGGGATGGTAGGGTCTGCAACAAGCCCCATAGGAATTTGGGGATTATGTTCCTTGGAGAAGAGAAGGAAAAGCCGAAAATGTTTCTAGCCTTGTGGTGGGTGTGTTACAGGCATGAATCGTGCATTCATCAGTTTCTTTTACAATCTTTTGTTATTTCTTCTTTGATTGGAAGAAAATATAAAATAAAAAAATAGTTTGTTAGATCTCTTTCTTTCCTAGCATTATCTTTGTATTGTTATTTGAAAAAGAAAAAGAAATTAGCATAGTGTTGTGTTTTCTTCTCATCTTAAAAAGCTTTTCAAATATATATATATATATATATATATATATATATATATATATAATCATTCTTTGCCAGTGTTCATATAAGTTTCATCATTTTTTGCAAGAGTCTTAACACCATCAGTTGCACTATCGTATCCTTTTGAGTGAATCAAGCCAGTAAAAAGAACGCTAATTAAAAATTACTAGACTTTATGTTTGTAGGGTCCATCAACTAGATTAGGCTAGGGCCGTGATTTAGATTGGAGAGGAAACTATTCAAGGCTATAAAACAAACATACGAGTCTATGCTAAGGAGTGTATAAGTCCAATATCATGAAATTTATCCGAGACCCCCCTCTAACAGAGGGACTAAACACGAGGTCGTGTGCGAAAAGGTAGCGGAGATAACCCCTCCAAAGCTAGACCAATCGTAGTGGAGAACACATATAGAGGGATTGTCTTTGGATTTCATCGATTTCATTTGCTAGGGAGCTTCGTGGGTCTCGAATCCATTCGAGGTCCTCAGTTGTCTTCTAGACCACTTGCTTTTGATACCCTTGGCAGGTTTTGGGCTTGATACCTTGCTCATTGTGGTTCCCACCTGGTGACTGTTCGCGCATTGGCAACCTAGTTGCCTATCTTTCTAGTGACATACATAGGTGATTGTAGGGGTATACCGCGATACCTAGGATAGACATCGGGCCATGATTTGTAGAGTATACCCAAAGGATGCTTCTATTTTCGATTTTCACTTCTACCGGTAAGTTTCTCTAATGTTGGTTGGTGTAACTGTTCTTCCAACTAGTTAGTTGTTTGATTGATTTTCCTTTAGGAACTTTTAGTGTGTGCTCTGTGCTCCCTAGTTTTCCATAGTGAGTTATTCAGTCATGGATTTGGGTCTCTGACCTAGGGTGGTAGACCACCCACTCCATCGGTCGTGAGGAATGTTTTGTCTTCTTCTTAGAAACATGGAGCCGCCTCTTTATAGGCATTGTTTTGATACCACTGGTTTGCCAGAGTCAGTGTGTGAGACTTTTATGGACTTGAATGATCCCACAAGGGGAGAAACTATGCATAGGATATTTATGGCTAATTTTCTCAACCATACCAACCAAGGAGCCCTTCACAAGGGGATTCTTGTGCTTTTCCCTTCTTCAGAAATGTTGGTGTCCCTTTCATGGCCACTTTGAACATTCCTGGGTTGAATGTGGGACTACCAGTTTGGTTGGGTACCATTCCAAATGTCCCAAATGATCTTGACACTTCTCAGTTAAGCACTTTATGTCATGGGAACCCTGTTGATGTTTCTTCATTAGCAAAGTCTTCTCCTCCTCCTCCCACCTCTGGTGAAAGTACAGTTACTAGTAACCGAAAGTCTAAACGAAATAGAAGAGGAAGAATAGGAAGAAGAAATCACCAACCTCTGCGAGTCATGTTGGAGATAGGTTGAAAACCTCTGCAAGTCATGTTGAAGACTAGCACCAAGACTCTACAAGTTATGTTGGGGGAACACACCCACCCTCTACAAGTCATGCTGGGGGAAAAAGTACAGTCACTGCTAATCATACTAGTAATAGGTTTGTGGCCTCTACAAGTCATGTTATCAACCCATCACTAACTTATGCAAGTCATGTTGGAGATGTGCAACTAGCCACTGCTAGTCATGTTGGGGGCATCGATTCTATTGAGAAACCTATATGGATAGGATGTAAGCCTAAGTTCCCTTATAATCTTTGCAAGGGAGATCACCTTACTCATTTGTGCCCTGGCATTCCAGAGGTACAAATATTGTGGTCCATTTCTGCAAGCTCTTCTGATTTTGAGTCTTCTCGGGTTTTCCCACAGTCTATTCAACCTTTGGTTGAGAAAGTGGTCACATTGATACAATCATTGGCTGATCCTACTCCTGTTTTGAGGGGTGAGGTGCCTTTAGACCTTGTATTCTCTCAGCCTATTTAGCCATTGGTTGAGAAAGTGGTCACACTGATGCATTCATCAACTGATCCCACTCCTCTTTTGAGGGGTGAGGTGCCTTGAGACCTTGTAGTGTCTTAACCTATTCAACCATTGGTTGAGAAAGTGGTCATGCCAATGCATTCATCAACTGATCCCACTCCTCTTTTGGGGGGTGAGGTGCCTTTAGACCATGTAGTCTCGCAACCTATTCATCCATTGGTTGAAAAAGTGGTCATGCCAATGCAATCATCGGCTGATCCCACTCCTCTTTTGGGGGGTGGGGTGCCTTTAGAACATGTAGTCCCACAGCCTACTCAACAATTGGTTGTGAAAGTGGTCATGTCGATGCAATCATCAAATGATCCCACTCTTCTTTTGGGGAGTGACGTGTCTACTGACTATGTTTTTAGAATTTCCAGTTCAATACTTTCAGAACAAGGGGGCATTCCGCTCACTTCGAGCACACCCCCTCCAAGCCCTAGGATGGTTTCCTTTGATTGGAATGACCTTGTTGAGCCTCATCTTCCTTATTTTTGTTGGGAAATAATACCCTATGGACTAGCAAACTAGGGCCAGACTTGCATGCAGATTTTGACCGTAAAGAAATGACATTTTAACCTACCACCCAAAACTTAAACCCCTCTTTCAAGACACATGCATGGAAAGGAACTACTAACCTTTTTACTGATGTTTGGTGTAGATCCTTCGTTGCGCTTTGCCCGCTTACTTGTGCTGCTCCTTCCAAATTTAACCTACAATCAAGACAAAACACTACGCATGCATGCTATTTTTCTACTTGAGGGTTAGAAATTAAGCATAAATTACACAAATAATAGATAACTCATGCATTGGGACGAGAAAAGTATTCTTTTATTATTTTCAAAATGAATCAACTTACAATCAAAGTCGAGACCGACCACCGCTCCTTGATCCTGATCCTGGGCTCCTCCTCTTCTTTTGTCCTCCAACTGCTTTGCGTTAATTCTCCTTAGTCTTGAGGAAAGGATAAAGGGTTGGGACAAATGGATTTGTAAAATGGGAAGAGTTTCTTTGCTATAATTTTCCTCCTCCAAATGGTACCCCTACCCCTTCTTTTATAGGCTAGAAGGAGCTAGGGTTTTGGATGAACCCTCGGCCATGCATGGCTGGAGTTTCAGTTAACTGACCCATAGATTTTTGTCCCATCGACAACTTTCCTTTTTTTGTAATTCTGAAGGTACACGTGGGCTATAGTGGGCCTGGTAGCGTGTACTTTTTTGTACACGCGGGCTGTAGTGGGCCAGCTAGCGTGTACTTTTAAAAATGGATTTTTTAGAAGAGTTGTTCAGTAGTTTTTGGCAAAGAAGGGATATGAGTTGGCCTGATGCCAGGTAAGCATGGGTGGTTCAATTTAGGGTTATAACAGATGCCCCCTAATGTGTGAGGTTAGAAGAGCATCTGATGGCCGAAATACATTACCAATCTTTTACCAATCTGTACTGATGTGCTGAATGAGTGAGCCGAAGGATCAGGAACCAGGAGGTGTCCTCTGCAAAATAATAAATGTCTCATCGAGTTGGGCATACCCATGATCGGGATAAAATAGAACCATGGATACCAATCAAATACACTGTAGATCCATGTCAAATAACTATAAAGAGTAGTTGCGAATAATACACAGTGGAGCTACATCCTGAAATCAGAAAGATATACATATAGAATATCCATCTTCCAGAAGCTAATTCGGCCTAATGGTTGTACTTCAGAGCTCGAGCAACAACTTCAAAATCTTCTAAAACTTGGGTAGGAGTGTAATATGAGTGTACGACTGCACTACCTAGAGGTCTTCGATGGCTCGTCGGTTATGGAATTGATAATCTTGATGATTGGACTGAAGGCTTCAGTGATTTCAAACAAAGACTTGATTGGACATTCAGGATGGCCAAGTATGCGGACAAGAGACATATTGCAGAGGGGCTGACTCAGGCTTAGTGACAAACATCCCTTGGACAATAGCACAACAAGTGATAAGACTCATGCAACATATCTGTTAATCATAAGTCTACGAAGCAGGAGGCAACACAAACTCTCCATATGTCTGGAAGAGTAACCAAACGGTGGAGGAAAAAACTCTCTATAGAGAGGAAAAGCTTCCTAAGGTCGCACTACATCCCATAATATGATGATCAAATAGACATATGTGCTTCATCCAAGGGCGACTCATTATGCTACCAATAAAGAAAATACTTTTCCAATCCTCTTTTTGGGGTATATTTGATTTTTTTTTTTGTTCTTTTTGATAATTTTTGAAAAAGAATAAAGGAATATTACATTACAATGGAGGAACGAGTATTGCAAACATACAAGCTCAAGGCACAAGGACAAGACTGATGTTCTGGGGAAATGATACTCTGGAAAAATCCTCCAGTGGCCAAAGGTGTTAAGACGCAGAAGCAAACTGTTACAAGGCTGATGGGTAAGGTATGCAAATGTGGTTGATAGAACACACAATGGTAACGTCCTTCGATGTAAGTTTTAACGAGCCTAGAGAAGGTAAGATCGATGGTTTTTTCATATTTAGAGAGTCTGAAAAATCATAAAAGGAAACTCCATTGGGGTACCTTTTTCGACAATAGTCTATTCGGTTTGAAAAAGGGATAAACTAGCACCGATTAGACGTCAATTCAAAACCATTTTAACGAGTGTGAAAAGGACAAGATCACTTAGCTATTTTTTCACTTTTAAGGAGTCTGAAAAAATATTAACTATGGACTCTATCAGGAATGTTCTTCTGGACCATTTTAACGAGTGTGAAAGAATAAGGTCACTCGACGATCTTTTAAATTTTAGGGAGTCTGAAAAGAGATTAACTATGGACTCCGTGGGGGTTTCTTTTTCGTAAATTTAGTCCCTCAGGCCCAAAAAAGAAATAAAATTATACCTGAGGATACTCTTCTAAAGAATGAGAATTCAATAGAGTATTCCTTTGTTCGTACAGTTGACCATCCGGACCGAAAAAGGGGTAAACTACCACCAGACAGACGTGACTTCAAATTTCATTTTAACGAGCGTGAAAGGTCACAAGATCGCTCAACAATATTTTCATGTTTAGAGGGTCTGAAAAGGGCTTAAAAGGAGACCCGTTTAAGGAACATTCTTCTGGACCAATTTAATGAGTGTGAAGAAACAAGGTCACTCAACAATATTTTCATCTTTAAGGAGTCTGAAAAGGGCTTAAAGAAGACTCCATGATGGTTACTTTTCTCAGTTAATCCGGACGAGATCAAAAAACATAAATGCAGTCTTGCCGGATGTTTACTTCGGATCTCAAAGTGAGATTGAACAACAACAAAGTTAGATCATGATAGACTCTTTGTGGGTCAATGCCTGGCATCTCCTCGGGGGAGTTGTATGCTCCGACGAAAACATTGTCTATGACGCTAGGGGTTCTGGAGATATTGATATATATTGGTTCAGCAATGGTTTCCATATTACCCTCAACATAGATCTTGTGTGTAGCTAAGGTATTAGTATGACAAGACCTATCTCCAGTCATAGTCACGGTAAATTCTCCATCTTTGATTCGGCTTAAATTTGGGAGGAAATATGATCTGTGATGAAGATCTTCCAAAGGTTTGTCCAGACTAGTCATTGCTTCGATTACTGCTTCATCAGAAGGAAAGACTAAGTCTAATGAATCGATGTTGGCGAGAGAACCTTGAGCCTAGATAGGCTCTAGAAGTGGATCTAACTCTTGTGCGGGAGTCAGATCAGGGTGAGCTGAAGCTTTTTGGACTAAAGAGTACGCTACTTCAACGGCCGACAAGGGCATGGACATGCCGAAGTGCCCCGTCTCATCCATCGTGGCTGATGGGGAAGGAAGAACCCACGGATCCTCAAAGTAAGTCATGCGGAATGAAGCAACTTGAAAAATCTCATCCTTGTGGTGATTAGATATAAACTTGACATCGTCGTGAGGAGGTGGGTAATCGAAGGTACCCATCAAGGATGGGCACAAACCAACTCCTACGTTAGTGACACAGGCTTGAGGATTATCAATCATGCGAACTGTGGATGCCCCCAAAGCTGGGTCAGGTCTAGAGAATGACAATTGAATGATGGTCACTATCCGACCCTCGTGTGGAAACAACAAGACTCAGAAAACTGTAGCAACCACAACTTGCATAGCATAAGTCCAACTCCAACCTAACAAGAGATTATAGTTGAGGGGGGCATTGACTACCTCTACTTCGACGCACACAGTCTTCCCTCCTAACTGTACAGGGAAAGAGGGAACGATGATGTGTGGTCAAAAAGAACGACCGTCGAACGCAGTGAGGAGAGTAGGTGAGAGAGACAAAGCGAGCTGACCAATGGCTTTCCAACATGATAATGACATAACACATGTCAAGGCACCCTCGTCGACCACCGTGCGGAAGATATTTCGTGTAAAATTTTTCGTGGGATGAGCCACTACTATCTGAAATGAGACATGGTAAGGAAGATGAGGTTTTAAGTTAGTCGTATATAACATGATGGTACCCATGTTACAAGTCTCAATAGAGCCTAAATCAGTTAACAAGGCTTTCCTCTGAGCAGGGTAGCTTTGGAGGACCTCCAAAGCGGACATCGCATAAGGGGTTTGTGATAAATCTTCCACCACAGAGTAATTCTGGGCGGCCCTTGTGTTTGGGTTGTGAGAAGCTTTCTTAAATGCACCCTTTGGAATGCGTGTCATTATTTCACCCAACGTCTTCTCGATCTGTAGAGGAAGAGATGGGATCTCAACTTCTTTATCCTTCTCAGAGCTGTTTGGTTTACTATAGTCATGCGCTCTAGTCTTTATTAAAGCATCACCCCTAACCATATATACGTTCACGGATGAGGAATTGTTTGGGGGAGGACAGGTTTCTTGGCTCCCCCCTTCGGCACTTGTAGAGGCTTGAGTTAAATTTTTCCCATGCTAAAAGGGATTAGTCAACATGGCCTATTGTTGCTGTGTGACAAACTTCTGGTCCTCTGCAAGTCAAGGACATAGATGGGTCGGGTGGTCTTCCGCACAAAAGTTGCACGGATACCTCACCTTTCATTTTTCTATGGTACCCTCACCAACATTATCAATGGTTTTTTTCTCCCCCTTACCCTTCTTTCGTTGTTTTTTCTTCCCTTCAGGCTACTGGGTGACCTTTGAGTTAGTCATCTGCACAGAGTGTACTTCCGATGTTTGGGTAGGAGGAGCAACCAAAGCAGTAGTCTAGCTGGCCGCTGAGTGTTGTATAGATAACTATTGCAATTGCTTTGTCAATTGCTCAGCGGGCTTGGTTTGTGCTGAGCCAACAATACCATCGGAATGTGGTCCATCTCTCTGTCTAGTTTTATCTAGTATCGATCGTGGTGCATCCGATAGGATGTTGTACAATAAACCAGACTAAGAATAGATAAGCTCAAACTGTTGAGCCCTCATGATGGCATCTTCTTTAGAGAAAACTCCTGAAGTCACGACGTCTTTGGATAATTGTGGGACTAAAGACTTAAGGAACCACTCAAGCAGGAATGTTGGTGGGACTGGTACTTTGATTAGACTCTTTCGGCGTCTCCATTCTCAGATATGATCAGAGATATGGTCCGCTGTCATCTATTCGAAATTGGCAAGCATCTCTGTGCCAGCGTCGTATCTCATAGGTAACTGGAAATGGTTAAGGAAGGTCATCACTAGTTCGCCAAAAGAAGAGTATCTTGAGTGATCAAGCTTGATGTACCATTTCGCGGCACTCCTGATAAGAGTGCGTTGAAACAATTGCAACTGGACAGAGTCATCTTTCAATGAGTTAGATGAACACCAAAGATGGAAGGTAGTCACGTGATCACCTGGATCTTCGTTAGGCTTGGCCTCGAACTTTGGAATGTCTGAAGGAAACTTTGTTGGCATAGGAGGCCAACGTGGATCATGACAAATAGGATCATTTAAAAACCTTGTCAAATATGGCAAGTGTAATGTCGCCAGGAATGGTAGTTTGGGTTGATGCTAATAGCCTAGGAAAAAGGGTCTTGGAGTTTGACTGGCACCAGGTTGCCATGAAAAGTTTGGCTGCTGGCCCGAATTCTGGTAGAAACCATGGCCCTGACCAGCGTAAGGATTTTTCATTTGTGGAGACATCATTGGCTGATTCCCCATAAAGGAAATAGGATTTTGGGCATGCATTGTGTTTGAAGGACTTTGGGAAGGATTACCCCATGCCGGTCCTGATGGGAGAGGCATAGAAGTCTGTCCAGGGTTCCATTGACTGTGGAAAGAATTACCCCAGAACGACATTCCAGAGGAGGGAACGGATCCTTGTCTTGAGTTCCAAGGTCCTGCTATATGTGCCCCTGGTGTAGGAATAGTACCCTACGCCAGAGTAGACTGTCCAAAGATGGGAGTGCCCCCAGATGGGAAAGAAGTGGATGTGAAAGTCTTTTTACCAAACGTCCTGATCCAAACAAATGGTGACAAACCTATCGGCAGAGTTTGCGCAGGTGTTCCTTGACTCCCGGATCCAAATGAACTCGTATGTGCAGGCTGCCTGGCGGATTGCTGATGCAGACCACCAAGCGAAGGGGACGAAGGAGAGATATGACCTCCAGCGTAAGGAAAAGCATTAAAAGGGACACGAATGCCCCCAAGTTGACCTTGTAGAGGAGTGTTAGAGCTCCCTGCCCCCAGACCCAAAGATTGTAAAGTGGAGTAAGTGAGTGCAGGACTTGTACCTGAACTAGGCATACCGTATGAGAATGGAGGGCCTGTCGCACTAGGTGTGAAGGGAGTTGTGGTCGCCACGATAGATGGGGTCAGTCCACTATGTGACATAGTTGTGGCCAAGACCATGGTGGCTCGAAACGACGACGACAAGTTAGGAGATGCTTCTCCTATGGTAGCAATGGTGGTGGGAATGGAATAATTCCCAGAGGAAGTAACAGTGTTTGGTTCCATAACTGTGTGAGGCACTGACAGGCGTTTGTAAAATTGGATTGGTACAATGACCGATGGCCAAGTATCAGTGGTTGGTGTTTCAACCGATCCAGGATTTTTGATTGATTCCTCCGGGATTTGTTTGGGCACAATGGTTTGTAACTCGGTTGCTTCAAAAGACCCTTGTTGGTCTAGCTTCCACCTTAATGGTGGCGGGGGTGACTCCAGTATAACCGGCGGTAGGCCCAGGAGCCTTCGTGACCGGCGGAGCTCGGGATCCTCCACTATGTGAGAAGATCCAAGAAATTCTAAGGTATTCTACACGATTAAACAGTAACACACACTAAAAAAGAAGCCCCTAAGAGATAAGACAAGCAATCACTAATTATTTTGAAGAACAATTACAACAACCAATGCTAGAGCAACTTACCGGTGCAAGTGAAACTTGAAAATAGAAGCACCCTCCGGGTATACTCTGCAAATCATGGCCCGATGTCTGTCCTAGGTACCATGGTATACCCCCGCAGTCACCTGTGTATGTCCCTAAAAAGATTGGCAACTAGTTTGCCAGCACGCGAACAGTCACCAGGCGGGTACACTCGATAGTCGGGTAGACCACAATGAGCAGGGTATCAAGCCCGAAACCTGTCAAGGGTATCAAGAGAAAATGGTTTGGAAGACAACTGAGGACCTCGAATGGATTCGAGACCCACGAAGCCCCGTGGAAAATGCAAACGACTGAATCCCAAAATAAATCCTCGATATGTGTTCTCAACTACGCTTGGTCCGGCTTTGGAGGGGTTATCTCTTCTACCTTTCCTTACGTGACCTTGTGTTTATCCTCTTTGTTAGAGGGGGGTCCCAGATAACTTCCACAAAACTGGACTTCTACACTCCCTATCACAGACTCCAATGTTTGGTTTTGAGTGGCCTTGGAGAGTTTCCTCTCCAACCTAATCCAAGGCCCTAGTCCTGAACTAGTTTGTGAACCCTACAAACAAAAAAGTCTAATAGATTTTAAATTAGCGTTGCTTTTATGGGATTTTTTACATCACGGGATATGAAGGTGAAACTGATGATGTGTAAAGTCTCAAAAAGAAAACAAATGAAAAATGCTGGAAACAAAAAACTTTTACTAAATGCAAAAATCAACAACTTTTCACAAAGAAAGACTTCTTTTTCTTTTCAATTTTGCTAAGATTTCATGCAGCAAACATAAAGGAATTTTCTCTCAACTATGAGCTACTTATGTGCTAAATGCATTGTAAAAACTTATGAACAAAAATACTTCTCCCTAGCTATTAACGTAGAAACACAATCTTCAAACAACGAAGAAAATGAAAAAGATATATATATATATATATATATATATATATATATATATATATATATTATTTAAGTGCTAAATGAAGCAACAAAGGGAAAATTCCGACAAGCACAAAATCAAGAAAACAAAACAAAATGTTGGCTTAAAGCGCAGATCACAATGAATCAGAGAAAGGACACCCAAGGGCAATCAAGAAAGCACCAACTCTTACGCTTGTCTAAAAACCATAAAACAAATTTTTTTCTTTTTAATCTTTTCTATTAAATATCAACTAAGAAAAAACAGGCTAAGGATAAGAGGCCCTAACCTACTGACTGCATGAACCTAGACTCAAACACCTAAGAGGAACACTTCTCACCACAGGAGGGGATGATTGCCCCACCCTGATTGAAAAGCATCCTGTCAAGCATGCTACTGTCAATGAAACAGCACGCGTGCAAACGCATGTTGAGCTACAACAGAGCGCATGTACCCGCGGCCTGCACTTGCACAGGCCGTGTGTATGTATAAAATCCAAGACAAAAATAAACATAGGCAACCCAAAATAGGAAGAGGCCTCTGGTATTGATAACCAGGGTCTTTTGAAGGATTCGATGCTTCTTCCAATAGAAAAGAAAAATAATTGCAAAGAATAACAAAACGCAATAAAGAAAACTGAGACAATACTATGAACCAACAAGACTCAGACAGGATCCAGAAAGCCCCCTGAGAATGTATAATTCTGATAGGGAAGAGGAGGACTGCCTCTCAAGCTCTCTGATTCCTACATGCTACTGAAACCTTTACATCAAGCGTTCAAACGTGGGCTATAACAGGTTAGGGTGTGGGCACACACGTGCAAGCCTTCTATAGGTTACGTGTACCTCTGCGTGTCCCGAAAACTGCCGTCAAGCAACAGTCAGGAAAAACTGGTATAAAGAACTAGGCTCCCTGCTAGCTCAGGCCTTACAGAAAAATACAGGCAAAGAAATAGAAAATTTGATCTCTTAAACTACCCAAAAACTCAACTAAATCCGGAAACCCTAAAGAGTATTCTCCCCAGTATGGTCACCAATTATGTTGTTGGGAAATAATACCGTATGGACTAGCAAACTAGGGTCAGACTTGCATGCAGATTTTGACCGTAAAGAAATGACCTTTTAACCTACCACCCAAAACTTAAACCCCTATTTCAAGACACATGCATGGAAGGGAACTATTGACCTTTTTACCGATGTTTGGTGTAGATCCTCCGTTGCGCTTTGCCCGCTTACTTGCGCTACTCCTTCCAAAGTTAACCTGCAATCAAGACAAAACACTACGCATGCATGCTATTTTTCTACTTGAGGGTTAGAAATTAAGCATAAATTACATAAATCATAGATAACTCATGCATTGGGACGGGAAAAGTATTCTTTTATTATTTTCAAAATGAATCAACTTACAATCAAAGTTGAGACCAGCCACCGCTCCTTGATCCTGATCTTGGGCTCCTCCTTTTCTTTTGTCCTCCAACTGCTTTGCGTTAATTCTCCTTAGGCTTGAGGAAAGGCTAAAGGGTTGGGACAAATGGATTTGGAAAATGGGCAGAGTTTCTTTGCTATAATTTTCCTCCTCCAAATGGTACCCCTACCCCTTCTTTTATAGGCTAGAAGGAGCTAGGGTTTTGGATGAACCCTTGGCCATGCATGGTCGGGAGTTTCAGTTAACTGACCCATAGTTTTTTGTCCCGTCGGCAACTTTCCTTTTTTTTTTATTCTGAAGGTACACGTGGGCTATAGTGGGCCTGCTAGCGTGTACTTTTTTGTACACGTGGGTTGTAGTGGGCCAGCTAGCGTGTACTTTTAAAAATGGAGTTTTTAGAAAAGTTGTTCAGTATTTTTTGGCAAAGAAGGGATATGAGTTGGCCTGATGCCAGGTAAGTATGTGTGGTTCAATTTAGGGTTATAACACTTATTCCACACCTTTTCAAATAAGGGTTGAAGTTAATTCAACAAACATTTATCGATGTATTGTGGATGAGGGAGCCACGACAAGTATTTTATCCTCCTTGGTTTGGAAAGCCTTGGGATCTCCTGAGCTTGTGTCTTCTTTGCATGAGATGTTGGATTTTGATAGACATCCTAGTGAATATTTGGGGGTTCTTCCTCAGTTACCTATATCTTTAGGTGGGAAGACTGTCCTTGTTGATGTTATAGTGGTGCAAGGCCCGTTAGATTTCAATATGCTTCTCGGGTATGATTATGTATATTCTATGAATGTTATGGTTTCTACGCTCTTCCGGGTGATGCATTTCCCTCACAATGGAAGCATTGTCACTATCGACCAACTGGCATCTGATAATCACCATCCTAATTCAACATTATTTTAGAGTACCCCTTTATATGTTTGTAGCATTCATGTAGACTCTACCCCACAATAGGTTAATTATGTGACATCTTATCCTCCATGTTCAATTGCTTCTAATAAGGAACCTATGAAATCATGTTGGCCTTTTCGAGAGTTTGTCTCAGCAATTGATCCATTGGTTTATCCAATGGGGGCATGGGATCCCTTATTCCCCCCTCTTAGTCTAAGTGGGCTTGCGTATCCTTCTGAGTCTAATATCATTGTTTGTATATCCTCAAGCCCTCGTGATCGTGATTCTTCACTAATAGACTTGGCCAATCCTGGCTAGAACCTCCATTGTCATATCGAGTATAGTCAAATTACTTCACCCTTTTGGACTGTCGACCCTCATTTGCATGATTTCTCGAATTTTGAATTGCCTTCAAATAAGTCTATCCTTGAAGCCATGACTATGGTTTCTATATCACAGGAGGAATTACACCATGGCTTGTGTTTTATTCCCTTTTGGGAGACTTCCCAAGTTGACTATCGAAGAGACTCCTAGTCTGAGCCTAGCAGCGAGCTCTACCTAAATCAGTTTCATACATGAGTTGTAGCCCCCATGGAGTCTTCTTTAAGCCCTTTTCATACTCCCTAAAGATGAAAATATTGTTGAGTGACCTTGTTCTTCACACTCAATAAATTGGTCCAGATGAACGTTCCTTACACGGGTCTTCTTTTAAGCCCTTTTCAGACCCTATAAACATGAAAATATTGTTGAGCAATCTTGTGGCTTTTCATGCTCGTTAAACTGAAATTTGTAGTCATGTCTATCCGATGGTAGTTTACCCACTTTTCGGTACGAACGATCAACTATACGAACACAGGTATACTCTAATAAGCTTCAGTTCTCTAGAAGAGTACTCTGAGGTATAATTTTAACCCTTTTTCGGGCCTGAGGGACTAAATTTACAAAAAAGGAACCCCCATGGAGTCCATAGTTAAGCTCTTTTCGGACTCTCTAAAATTGAAAATATCGTCAAGTGACCTTATTCTTTCACACTCATTAAAATGGTCCAGAAGAACATTCTTGATGGAGTCCATAGTTAAGCTTTTTTTAGACTCTTTAGAAATGAAAAAATGGCCGAGTGATCTTGTCTTTATCACACTCGTTAAAATGGTTTTGAATATACATCTTGTTAGTGCTAGTTTACCCCTTTTTCAAACCAACTAGACTACCTTTGAAAAAGGTACCCCATTGGAGTATCCTTTTACATTTTTCAGACTCTCTAAATATGAAAAACCATCGCGCTTACCTTCTCTAGGCTCGTTAAACTTACATCTAAGTACATTACCATTGTGTGTCTTATTAATCGCATTTGCATACCTGTGTCTTTGGCCTAATTTTGGCTCCATGTTTCTATCAATTGAACCATCTGAAGCATGCCTTATATGCAAGCCTTGTAGCACTTTGCCTCTGCATCTTGACACCTTTGGCCCTGGAGGATGTTTCTCGAGTGTCCTTTTCTTGCATATATCCGTTTTCCCTGAGCATCCCTGTATTCCATTTTCTTGGAACTATGTATGTTTGTGACACTCGATCCTCCTTTGTAACACATAATTCTTTTATTCTTTTTCAAGCTTTCCAACATTATTGAAAAAGACAAAAAAAATCAAATATAACTCAAAAAGAGGAAGGGAAAAGAATTTTCTTTTTATTTGGTAGCACAATGAGTCGCCCTTGGACAAAGCACATCCTTCTATTTTTTCTTCAAGATCTACGATTTAATATGACTTTAGGAAGTCCTTCTCGCTACATAGAGTTGTGTCCTCCTCCATTTGGTTATTATTCCAAACATATGGAGAGCTTGCATTGCCTCCTACATTGTGAACTTATGTCAAATTCCATGCTTCCTGAGTCTAATCATTTGTCGTGCTATTGCCCAAGGGAATTTTTACAAAACCTGAGTCGGCCCCTCTATAGTTTGTCTCTTTCCATCATGCCTAGCCATCCTGAAATTCCAATCAAGTCTTTGTTCGAGATCAATGAAGCCTTCAGTCTGATAATCAAGATTCTCTTGTCCATGAATGATGAGCCATCAAAGACCTCTGGGTAGTGAAGTCATACACTCATATTACACTCCTACCTGAGTTTTGAATATTTTGAAGTTGTTGCTCTAGCTCTGAAGACCTCATCTCCAGCCATCAGGCCTTATCAACTTCTAGAATATGGATACTCTACATGTATATCTTTTTTATTTTGAAATGTAGCTCTGTTGTGTATTTCTCATGGCTACACTTTATATAGTTATATGAAATGGATCTACAGTGTATTTGATTAGTAGCCATGATTTTATTTCATCCCAAGCATGGGTATGCCTGCCTCAGTGAGCCAATTATTATTTTGCAGAAGGTACCTCTCAATTTTTGGTACCTGGGCTCACTTGTTTGGAACGTTGGTGAAGATTGTTAATGTATTTCGTCCATAAGATGCTCTTCTGACCTCACACATTAGGAAACATCTATTATAACCCTAATTTTCATCAGACATTCTTACCTGGCATTAGGCCATCTCAGATTCCTTCTTTGCCAAAACACTATTGAACAACTCTTCTTAAAAACCCCTTTTATAAAGGCCCACGCACCCTGATCCATTACTGTACACGTGTACAGGATAACTGACCCAAGACAAACTACGTGTACCTACAAAAGCATGGAAAAAGGAAAGTTGTTGACATAACACACAGCTTTGGGTAAGTTGACTAAACCATTCGACCATGCATGGACGGTCACTCGACCAAATACCTAGCTTCTTCTAGCCTATAAAAGAAGGGTTAGGGGTCCCATTTGAAAGGAGGAGAATCATAGTAAAGAAACTATACTTGATTAAGCATTCCCTTTGTCCCAACCTTTATCCATCCTTGTGCAAAGAGAAGTATAGAGAAAAGTAGATGGAAGACAGTGGAAGAAGAGCCCAAGACTAGGATCAAGGAGCAGTGGCCAACTTTATCATTGTAAGGTATCATTGTGAAGTTAATAAAAGAATTGATTTTCCCATCTTGCCATATGAGATTGTCATTATTGTAATATTGATTGTATGATTGATTAAATATCTAACCTATTAGTTCATAGATCAAATGCATGTGGAGTTCTTTGTTTGTCTTTAGTGAATGCAGGCCAACATTGGGAGGAGATTTGCAGTCAAAGAATGACCAAGCACGAAAATGGATTGACATCAAAACATGAAAAATAAGGTATGAAAACTTAATCTCTTGAGCCTTGTATCTACATATGAGTAATGGGGGTTTAGGCATGGGATGATGGTAAAAAGTAAGAATCTTTAGGTCATTTCTGCATGCATGATAAAACCCTTAGTGCTAGTTCGTAGGAGGGATTTCTGACCAACAATAGATAGATCTATTCTGTGCAGGTTCAACACATTTACAATGTGGATACATTATCTATCAACCATGCTCCATCTAATACAGTGCCCAAGGAAGTATGGGAAAAAAGTAAGAACTCTATCTATTCAAACTTCTTGCAAAACTCATCCATTTGAGTCTTTGTCGACACATTTACCTATGCTTCCATTTAATTTTCACCCTTCTTCATGTTCAGACATTGACCTGCATAATTCCCAATTGTGTGACGTGTGTAACACTTGAGTTTTCTCATGTCCTTCTTCTTTCCATCCTGAGAGGTAGAATCTCCACTGGAAATATTCTTGAAATTTCCCTTCTTTTTCTAACTGAAAAGAGAAAGGTTCTCATCATTCTTGTGTCAAACTTCATTTTATATATTCATCTTGAAGTTCTTCCTGAATGAAATCATCCCACAATCTTGACCAATCAAGGAGTGTTTCTCGTGCCATGAATCCTTTTATGAATGGTTTCCACTACTTCGTGAATCCTTTTAGTGCCATCCTCACCAGTTCTGAATCAACCAATATCTCCCAAAATTAAACCAATTCATATTGACCCTATCATATCCTAGTGAGATAAATTAGAATCTTGTCTAATCCTGCCATCTTCTTGTCTATGAGATTCTCTCTCAACACCAAAATGTGATTCTCATTCTTACTCTGAAATATACTCTTTAGAGCCTCCAACATGTCCATGGTTGTTTTATTTCCTAATAAATGAGGGATCAAGTGATCCTTCACTCCATCTAGAATTATGCACCTAGCTTTCACATCCTTTTGATTATGGATGACTAGTTCTGTCGCATCAGTTGGGGGAGTGATATGAGTATAAGAAAATTCTCATATCCCATTCTCCATCAACACCAACATGATCCTCTCCTTCCAAGGACTATAGTTGGAAACCCCATCCAACCTATCCTCAAATCGAAATCTCATTTCCATATCAATACCTAATCTAATAAACCTTTACTGAAACTACACCTATATTGTCATGTACGATCTCCTCCCACTCTATCTGTGCTAACAAAATGAATATTACATCGATACCCATGCAGTTCTATTCGGTCTCTGCGACCTATAACATAATACCCACACTGTCCTCCATATGACTATAGTATGAATGTTTCCCTGAATATATATATCCTTCAATTTAAACCTATTATTTATTTATGTGATTAGATCTCTTGCATATCTAATATATCTACCTCCAACTGTTATGGATTTGAGATCTGAATTCCTCTCATAAAATGTTCTCTAATACCATGTTGTTATCACGTTCCGATACCATGTTGAAATTACTCTGAACCCAACACCCGACACTTAATTCCAAATAAATCACTCATTGAATGAAAGAACAACTGAGTTATCAACTAAACATTACAACAAAAGCATAAATAAGGAAACCAAAAATCTCACACACAAGTGTAAGACACCCATCCCCCTAAGTACCTTCTAAGGGAATGGGGTATACAAGTTTCAGTTCTTCTAATATCCTCAAAGCCTCTTTTTAATGTAATTATTTCCTTCGATTGGTGAAGAGCTTTCCAACAAATATAAATTCATCCAAATATGAGTTTTGGATTGCAATTTATGGCCTTTTATTTTTTTTGGGTTTTCCCTTCACTATGCTGCCACATGGTGCCCCCATGGTTCCATGTCATGCATGAACTTTGACAAGGTTATGACATGTCATAGAAAATCATCTTCTAGTATCAACGTGGATGATAACATGGACATTAATGTGGTATTGACCACCAGAGTTTTTGGGCCCTTGGCTCATTCATCATTCTCTTAATATCCAATATACCGGGTGTTGACCCACCGAGATATCAAGATATCATCCCACTAGGAATTGATACATCAACCTATCATCCCTACTGCATTCGACCTCCAGTATTTTTATACATTCAGTAACCTATATATTGAGGCATGGGACCACTGGGGTTATCGACCCCCTGGGGTAATAGGATATCGACCCCAGGGGAAACCAAAAAAAATCTCCCTTTGTGAATCCAACACCTAGTTTGGGGCCTAGCTGGTGCCTCAAGCATGTGGCTCTATTGTGTCCTGCTAACCAGTATGACATGTGGCCTTGTATTTTCTTACCACATGTCATGACACGTGGTGTCGATGACATGGTATGGGTTTTTTGTCTAAAATTCCAAATCACCATGAAACATGGCTCAATAAACACTTGAAATGTGGCACATTACCTTCGTGACACGTGGTCCAACCATGAAATGACACATGGAAAATCATCATATGTTGCATCATCACTGGAATTCCAGGTTCCCCACTCTTGAGCCAACACTTGTCCACTCTTTATTGATCAAGATAATGTCACCCTAATGTCATAAATACACTCCTTGTATTTTAAGGTTCACATTTGTGCAAAGGTTTTTGGGGTCAAAACCCTTCCCATGTGGCTCCATCTAGAGCTGACCTATCTACTAACATTGATGGTGATGTGGCTCAGACATGGATCCCACTGGGATATTGAGTCATCAAAATATCGACTCCATTTATCACCTCACACACCACTCTGCCAAATGGTCGATGCTGATGTCTTAGGGCATCGACCCATCGGGATATGAGGGTACTAGGTTATTCCAAAGTAAAACAGTCAAGATAGGATTCCTGAGGTCCCAGTACTCAGACATTCTGACATGAAACCATTCTTGACATTAAGTAATAGATTAATGGTGGTAATATATTGATCCTCTTATTCAATGGTTATGGTATCTTGCTTGATGTAAGCTTTTATACCTAACATGATCTAAGGTTTTATACCTAACATGGAATCTTGCTTGACCCACTAATGAGTCTTTAGGTGACACCTAGAATCCTCTAGTTGTGATAGTTCCATGCTGGCATCCTGTTTCAACTAGACATCCCCTCCCTTCTGAGCTTATACAATAAATCAATAGTGGAGATTGCTTGACCCTTAGATCTAATAGCTAAAATTCAAAGTCGCTATGAAAAGGTCTAACCCTGATAGGGCCCACACTCGGTCCATTGAAGAACCAAACATTGATGCATGACATTCTATGGGTGCACATGATTCCACCCTGGCATGTCATGCCACTATGATGTCATCCTCATTCCCATGTATAAGGTAAATGATGGATATTTTCCCCATGAATCTTGTGCCATCGACCTACCAACATATCGAGGCTTCTCAAGTCTTAGTTCAACTTAGAATTATTACAGGGTCTGGTACTCTTGTACCCTAAGAATTGACTCCCTCTTGATATTTACTATAGGATCTATGGCTAAGGTCTATCGACTAGTAGATCCAAAAACTGTCATTTAGAGGCACCGACGCAAGAGTTTTAAGCCCGAATTGGCTCACACTTAACCCATAGGTGAATCAACCTCCTCAGTGTGGCATCCTCGACCACATTGTCTACCTACATAGCTTCCACATCACATGTGACATCATTTACTACTTGTGGTTGTATATAATAAGGGAAGGGAACCTAGGGCTGGATCCCTATCCTACCAGGGTGTCGGGACACTGAGCACTGATATTCCTAGCATAACCTATCAAATAAAATATCGATGGTCCAGGATTACAACTACCTTCTCTTGGAGGATCGATAGTGATGAACTGATGACCATTAGATCGGGAAGTTGTTGAGTCTCGTTGACTCAACTGGGCATTAGACAGGTTTAGATGATGGTTTGGGCCTAGAAATCTTGTTGTTTTGCACTACCTCGATCTACAATATTAACTTGTTGGTTTCCTCACACTCTTATACATCCCACAACAACACCAATTCTCATGAACCTCCTTTTTCTTTGAACAAGGGATATTTAACAGTTTCTTTTGGCCTTAGTCCTTTAGTATCTCATGGTAACATACAAATTTCATATTCAAAGATACAAGGCATGTGCATTTCAATCAAACAAAAAGACTTGCAAGTGAAACCAACATTAAATTTAACAACATGATTATAAAGTCATGAATACAATTACAAACTTAATCCATCTTCTTTATTCATTTTATAGAATACATATATACTTATCTAAAAATTGGGAAATCCTGGAAAATATTGAAGGGTTTGCCTCTTTCCACCCAACCATAGGCAAAAATACCCCTGGTACCTTAGCAAATGGTCACCCCCTAGCCAATGTATGATGCCAAGAGAGAGAGATTTCTTCTTTTTCTCAATTATCAACAAGGGATGCAAATTACTCTCCTTCTCCCACACAAATTATGGAAACCCAGTCTTCAATTCACCAAGCAAGGGGGCCTGTTGTGATTTCTCACTTAATCACTGAAATTTCTCTAAAAACCTGTTTATTAGCTTGATTTGAACACATTGACAACAATTGCTTAACCCATAAAAAATCATTTTCTACTTCTTCTTTATTCTGATCAAAACTAGAGAAATCTTGCATGTTCCTCTTACTAAGAATTGGTCTCTAGACCCAAATTGTGTGCAAATTCTATTCTCCTGCCCTTTTTTCCCATGATTTTTCCTCTTTTCTTTCCTTCCTTAGTAATATTTTGTGGTCAAATCAAGAAAATTCCATATCGGTACTCTTCCCATCCTCTAATTGATTCTTGAGGAAGACTCCCCAACTACCAAATTGGATGGTAAATAAATTCTTTAGGACGTAGGACATTTCTTAGTCGAAGCATTTCAAATCCAATAGAGTACTTCCTGTTAGGGTTCATCTCAACTAGTGATGGTTCCCCTTACCATTCCCTCTCATGACATCATCTCGATATAGGGAACACCTTCAACAATTATTAATAAATTTTCCTTTTTATATTCTCAACATAAATAATCTTACGTCACATTCTTTATACATGGTTCATTATCTTTAAAAAATCACACATAATAAGCCTATCCATAATTTTTCCAATAATAGAAATTATATTTACAAGATGGGGAAAATAGGGGTATTAAAACAAGATACAAATATTATACCCATCAACTAAGCTTATCATTTAAATAATGTGTAAGATTACAAGAGTTCCCTTATTGGAAAAATAGCCCAAACAAAAAAGAGACAAAGTACACCTACACTAGACTGGATGATCTACTGCCAAACTTATTGTACAATATTTGTACAACAAATGTGTGACTGTTATGCTAAAACCCACACAATCTCCAATATATGCAACTATAAGGATGAAATCTACACATTATGTGAAACTGTTCTAGAACACCTATATTGTTCCACGATGGCATGTCCCTCTACTATACAACTTCTCTCTCTCTCTCTTCCTTTGGAATATATCTCTAGATGAAACTCCTTCTCCACCTATCCAATATCTCCTTGAATCACAACCCCTCGTGATCCAACCCTCTTTGTCTCAAATAAATCCTCTTGATCAATCTGACAAAGTCTCACTCAAGTGTAAGAAAAATTCATTCCTTTCTTCTACACTCTCCAATGAATCCACACTATAAAACTTCCTTCTTTGTTATCTTTGTGTGAAAAGTCTCTCCTTGGTCTCTCACCAATTTTCTATGTGTCAAATCCCTCAACACAAGTGTCTTCCTCATTCACCCTATCCTTGCTTTCATAATCATGAGTTATAATATATTTCTAATATCCAAAGTGATTGATGGTTGAGATTATTTCTCACACTCACTTGATATTTACATGCTAAAATTACATGATAAATAGTTTTATCATTTCCTTAAATAAATCAATTTACTAATAAAAACACTTTTACTTTAATTATAACTTTAATTTAAGTAAATTACCAAATAGAAGGATTTGGACAACTTCCACATGCTAGACACGAAGCCCATGCAGAATTACCTGTCCAATGTTACATGCATCAACAATCTCCAACCTCAAAGGGATTTGGGTCCTCATATATAGCCCAAGGTAGAGTTGAAAATTCCTTTCCATGTGTAGTAGGGGTGGGTATGTTGTCTGTTATCTCTAACAACTCTCAAACCAATCAATGGGCTCTATGTAGTCCACTCCACTATGATTGCATAGAAGTGAGTATGGATGGGCCAAGTGGCTCCCTACTCATGGTGTACATAGGGAATCCTTTGAAACTCCAACAGTAATGTAATTAGGCATATCTCCATTCTAATATTTGGAAATTGCACAATAATCTAAAAATACATAACAACCCAAATCAATGTGTTTTTGTACCACTAGAAAGTATGAGTATGATCACTATTATTAAATAAAACATAGTTCTTCTTTTTCCAGAGAGAGTAAAGAACTTTAGACACACTAGTAGCTAGGCTGAGTTAACCTTAATAACCAAGGTAAGATATCCTTGGGGAGAGTATCTTTCCATGAGATGGAATTTTGGGGTATAACTAATAGAGATTCCCCAGCCAAGTCCAAGTATATTTACACAAAAAAAAAGTAGAAGACGCGTTTCAAGGTTTTAGGGTTACCACACCATGGTCATTGTAAGCTCAATAATCCTAATTATTGGAGTTTTTTCCCAATTGGAATCCATATGATTATTAAAAAATAGGTGAACATTAATTTCTTTGGTTTGAATTTCATGATGTATCAGAATTCCTAGGGTTTTTTCAATCCTACACCCCCCCCCAAAAAAAAAGAACAGATAATTTGTTTTGATTTTATCTTATGTTTTCCTAATTTTCAACAACAATAGGGGTCTAGTGTTTTAATCAACATGAAAAAAATTCTCTAATTTCTATTGTAACATGGGTTTAGTATCTTTATTAGTGCATGCATTCAATTCTTGGATTGAGTCTGAAAAATTCATTTGTATAGGACATATTGTGCTATTGTCCCACTAAATTGTAATAAACAAACATGGATTTTAGAGGGTTTACCTAATCCCTACACAATGCACAATAGAAAACCCATAGAGCATTCCACAAGTCTATTTTTTTAAGTCCACTTTGACTATTCAAACCATGAAACCTAGTTTTCATATCAAGAAGTTAAAGAGGTGATTATTATCTGTGCATAAATGGTATTAATTAAATAATTTTTTAGGTTGCCCCAAGAAATTAAAAGGCTTGGGAACTAATCAATCATCCCCTCATACATTAAATATTTTAGAGTTTGATGTAATCAGGGCCTTTTGTCTCTCATGGTTTCAAATTTTTATATTTCTTGTTTGTGTGTAATCCAAATACCCTATGAGTGGCTCTATGAATGTAATAAGGCCTAACTCTCATTAGACACTGACTCAATAAATTTTCTATAGGACATTGTTGAATACATTTTCTATGATTTTAATTTGATAATAAACTATGTGATGAATGTATACTAGTATTTAATGTATTTGCAAATTATTTGTATGCACCATGTGAATTTTATTGTAGGCCCCCAAGTACTACATCAAGTGACACCCGAGCAAGTTGATCTTGTTTCTAAGACTCATGAGTGGAATATGATTTCAATAAAAGAGGAAGGATATGGAGAATTGTAATGTACCCCAATGCATTAGGGTACTTTAAATTTCCCTATCGTTCCCCATTTTAAAATAACTCTAATACCATTCAAATGATTCAATAAAATGTGTGTGTGTGTGTGTGTGTGTACGTATAATTCTCATGCAATGCACAACATTAAAAATATATACTCAACATTAAAATGTGAACAAGAACACTATAAACAAAGCATGAATATAATACATAGAAAGCACATATATTTATAAAATAGCTACATAGAGTGACTACAAATGTCGAACGATCCAGCCAATCTTCAGATCATTATTTCTTGTTCTCTCTCTAAAATAGGGCCACCGCAAATATGAGTCTATGAATGCATAATGACCAATTCTAAGTCTCACACACTAGCCAAACTATCAATTTGTTACAGATTCCTCTCTCTCTCTCTCTCTCTCTCTCTCTCTCTCTCACACACACACACACACACACACACACACACACACACACACACGGAACAATACCAAAGTAATAGCTCTATTTCCCCCTCAGCCTACATAACACAAATAAAGGAGTTCCCTTCTCTAAAATGCAGTCCCTTATTCCACCCTGCTTCTTTCTAAGGCTCCAATATAGACTAGTTAGGAAATATCAGTGTTAGAATCCCAAGGAAAACTCAATTGTGGATAATTCTCCTCAACTTAAATCATTCTCATGCACACTAGAATTATTTTCCATACTAGTATAAACAACATTCTCATATTCTCATATATAACCTTTCATTATATCAAAAACCAAGAACACATATGAATGAAGAAGA
>ML851360.1:27809-38461 GCA_009831015.1 Picea engelmannii
TTAGAAGTGGACCCAACCCTAAAATAAGGAAAGTGGGCCAAGTGACCTAGAAGATGTTTTTAAGGAAGCTACTTGGAGAGTATAAATAAGAGGCAAGGCTCTCTCATTTGAATTACACTTGATCATATTGAATATATATATGTTTCTGAGGTAACCAAGGATATCTAAACCAGAATTCTGAGTGAATGTTAAGAAAAGAAGGCCGAAATGCAAGGAAGGATAAATTCTTTTGATGGTTCTTTCTAAGGTATGTTATTTACAGGTCACCTCACCATTTTTTCTATAAATTTTTTTCTATAATGATTCAAACCGTGAAATTTCTATGAAAGTGAGAAAACATAACCAAGTATCTTTGGTAAAAAATAAAGATTGTGGTTCGTTGTATTTTGGGAGTTACACTCCATGGGTTTGTGGCAAGTTCTAGAACTAGTCAAAATCAGGTGTTTCTGGTAACACCGTCATAACTTCTTCATAACAAATCCAAATTCAGTGAGAACAAATGTTTTGGTTAGGTTACAGTCAATAGTATTTTTTTTAACATTTTAAGATCAATGCATCAAATATTTTGTGTGTTTCATGCTCTACAAGGTCGCTCTCTAGAATAATCTAGAATTCAGCAAGGTATGCCATTTTTGCTATAACTCCTTTTCTGAGAGGTTCCAAGTAGTGACACTTGGAGGAATTGCATAAAACACAATAAAGAACATTGTGTATCAGTTTCATATCTTTATATATTATAAGTTCAAATTTATTATTACTTCAATTTAGGGTTGTTGACTAATCCAAAACTAGGCATGTGAGACTAAAGAAAAGTTTGATGAAAATGATAGTATCTTGTTTTTAAAGTTAAGGAAGGTTTGCATGAATGTGATCATATACACAAAGTCTATTGCAGAGCTACAAATAAGATTTGGATGATGAAATTGATGAGGGATTTTGGTTGTGGTACATGTTGAGTACATGGTTGAGACAAGTAGTTGATGAGTTGGCGCACATACATGAGGTGTATAGTTGATGATGTTTGTACATATTGATGAGTCATAGTTCATGATTAGTTGACACATGATTGGTACATACTTGGTACATGGTTGGATGCACTTGTTTATAGTACAGGTTGATTACAGGTTGGTGCATGGTTGATGCACTTGTTTATGGTACATGTTGATTACAGGTTGAGGTATAGGTTGATACATGGTTGATACATGGTTCAGATTTATTGGTACAGGTTTACAGTGGTATATCTCACAATGATATTGTGACATTGGTTCCATCATTCTACTTCTACTTCAGGATTGCAGGACGGGGCAAGGACAGGCGGTTGTAGCCACCTTCCAGTTGTAGTTGGAGAACATTGGGGGTTGTAGCCTCCTTCTGGTAATAGCCAGAGAATTGGGGAGTTGGAGCTTCCCTCAGTTTATAGCCTGAGAAACTAGGGGGTTGGAGCCTCCTTCCAGTTGCAGATGGAAAACAAAGGAAGTTGGTGCTTCCAATGATTGTAATTCTTCAAGACATATAAGAAAAAACATTATGTGGTTTTCTCCCGATTTGGGTTTCCACATAAAACACTGGTGTACTGTGTATGTGTGTGACTGTTTATTTCTTATTGCTCATTATTGGATAATAATTCTACATTGATATAACATTTGAAGAAAAAGGATTATAATTACGCTATTACTGATTCACCCCCCTCTCAATAATCCAACACATCTCAGCTTCCATCAGTTCTAAGACTGATTCCTCTTTCTCATGAGACACCTCTACCTCACCTTTATCCAATTTCAATTGTACATTCATAATATTCATTCTCTGGCTTGCTAGTTTATTCTCCAAAAGACTTAGCTCATGCCAAAAAGATTCCATTTCACATGGAATTTCTTCTGAAAGCTCTGTACAATCTTCACTATCCTCTTCTTTGTTACAAGTCCAATTTCTCTATGATGCTACTTCAACATCCTTCATCATAATGGAATTTTGATCCTCCATCACTGTGACAGTGCTAGATTTCTATCCTACAGTCTTCTCTTGGTCATTCAGACAAGCCAAATTCTCATTGTCCTTAAGAATAATAGGTTCCTTCATATGAGACATGAGTGTCTCACCTTCCTTATATATGTTTCCCTCGTTAAGTAAGGAATCTATAAATTCCTTCTGTGGAAACAACTCAACTTTGTCTTCATATGAAATACACTCTTTAACACACCTTTCTAGACAAATTTCCACTTCACTCACAACAACTCCAAGAGATGGATTGCCTTCTGCAATGCCTGGAAACACACTCAAGTTATCAATCTCAAAATCACAAGATCCAATGGTCTTATTGGATGATTTAGTCATGAAATCTTCCTGTTGTTCCAAGAATTTTACAGGACTCGAAAAGCCTTCAATGCTTTCAACTTTTCCTGCATGCTCAAAATAAACAACTTCTCTCAATCGTGCATTCACATTTACATGAGACTCCATTGTCCCATCTTATTTCAAAATCTCTACAGTTTCTTCATCATTTTTTTCCTCTGCATTAACTGTCAACCAACCTTCTTTGTCTCGGTTGTCTTCAAGGTTATTATCCTTCAATAATTTATGATCAGCCACAACAACAATCAATAGCTTCTCTTCTTTGGCTTCATCTTTCCATAACTGTCCAATATTCATAGAGTCTTCCACAACAGTATTCAACAACTGCTTCTTTTCCTTTCTCGCAGGGTTATAAAAACCTTATCTCCTCTCTTGAAAATCATGTTCTTTTCTTTTCTCATATTCTATGACTACATGAGATAGTTGTTCTACTTTAATATTCCCCTCTTCATCAGTTTTCTCAAGAAAAAATTATGATTCATGTTCACATGAATAGACTTCTTTCTGCCTTATCATTCCTTTCTCTAGCTCCGCTTTCTTGAGCTCTCTATCCTTCCTCGAGACTAATGAATGTAGTCTCTATATTTGATGTAATGAAAACCATTTCACTCTCTTCCTTTTCATCATTCATCCATAATTTTCATGTTCATTACTTTCTTGAATTAGTTTCTCTAGTTTACTGAGTCTTTCTCTAATCTCAGCAAGTTCTTTATCATTCTTCTTCTGACTTATGTTCTGAATGTCCTTCAATTGAACGTCCTTATTCACCTCACTATAGTCCTTCTCTATGTTCCTCATATGAACATGAGTAATCATCTCCTTTATTGGATTTATGATAGTATCAAGAGATTATCTTTCTTTCCTCATATCTGAGCAATATTCATAGCCACATCCAACCATATTCTTCTTTACTTGTGTGACAGTTCTAAGTGATTGTCCATCATAATTCGAGCTTGTAAAAACTGCATACATATGCCATTTGTTAGATTCAAAATCGTAAGGCTTCAAGGCCTCTTTTGTGGTCTCAAACATTAGCTCTTCCAATTGGTTTTCATCCTTCCAAGGATCCATGAAACCATCATATAATCTCATGTATTCATCTTCATCACTACTCTCACCAAGAACAAATTCTTTTTCAGGTTCACATAAAGAAACCTCTTCCTCAGCAGACATTCTTTGTTGCAACTCAGCTCCTCTGAGTTCTTCTTCCAACTGAAATATTATATCATACTTCAGTCTCCTTTGTAATTGAATCCACTTGATTCTTTTCCTCTGAATAACCCAGACATACCTTCAGTCCTCCATATTTCTTTATACAAACTCTGTCATTGCATCCAGTTGTACTTTTATTTCAGACAACTCCCTATCAAGATTTTCTTGACTTGATATTCTATGGCCCTTTTCTGAACCTTCACTATGATTATCAACAACCACAGTCTTCTTTCTCTCATGAACTCCTCTTTGTTCATCATGGATTACAATTAATCTATCCCTACAAGATGACTTCAACAACTTGTTTGCATATACCACTCTAATCCTTATCATGCTTGTTCCTTTACTGGAATCTCTATTGGTTTCTCTTTTCTGATTGTGACTCCTCCTTGAACATCTAAGATAACCATCAATGGTCATCTCTTCTTTCCTCTGTAGACTCATCTTGTTCCACCTTGTGAGCTGAAAAAAACCTCTTCTATCTTGGAGACAAGTACAACACTTTTTCTCAGTCCAAAGTCATCTCGTGGTGACTCTGCTTCTTCTTGGCTCTTCACACAGAAGCACATGAATCTCAAAACCTCTTACCTCTTACCAGTGTATGGTTCGACTATATCACTGCTGCAATTTCTTTCTGATGTTCTTCAAGCCAAGAACACTTCTTTGCAGGTTGGTCTTCAACAAAACCTGTTCTACTTCTCTTCCCAACGTAGAATATCTTCCATGTACTCTGAAATCTATGCACTTTCATATACTAATCCTGCAATCAACCATTTTTTCATAAACAATTTCAAAATTTTCAAAACATATTACCTCAAATCATTTATCCAATCTTTCAATGCTGGAATTCTTGAACCTTTCTTTCCAAAGATTCTCGATGAGCTACTCTGTCATCCTCTACAGTAAGCAAGTTTCTTTAACTTTCTATTTCACCTCAACAAAAATCATTGGGCTTCTTCCAACATTCACCTTCTCCTTTGTTCTTCTTAGAGAACCTTTTTTGGCTCTGATACCAAAAACGGTAGCAGGCCTATGACAAGGCCTATCCAGATGCAGTTAATATCATGTTACATGTCGAGCATCATATACTACTTCTCTCTAGTTTGTACTTAGAAACATGCCTATATTAAAAGGTTTAAGAACCGTGTTCCTTGCATATCATTTATTAAGCCATAATTGACCCTCCTTTTTCTTTTAGCACTCTAGCAAAAAATTGGCTCTTCTCCAAATCAATGGTTAGCCTCCTAGTCTAGATCAAACTCCAAAACATGCGCACTATCTCTAAAACATGTACCATTCCACATGACCTCTTTTTCATAGGATTAAAGGATTATTATATTTAACTTAAGCACTTTATTAACTCATACTTACCATCACTTCAAACTCTTAATCCAAACTGCCTCACACATCCTTTCACTCCACCTGATCTCTTTGACTACCACATCATCAATCAACTTCCAGGTCACTATCTTGACCATTCTTTGTCATTGACATAGACCCCCTGCCCTCGGGCCGAGATCCACACAGGATCTTCATTAAAACCATGCCAAGAGTTAATCAAGCCCTTTGTTTGAGCCACATAGGACTTCAGGTTTCGGGAGTTGGAGAGTCCCAATATATTCCCACAGCTCTTGGAAAATGTCGAATTGTGAATTGTCAATGAGGGTTGACCGCTCCGACACACACCACCTGTTGCCACTAAATTTGTCTTTTTGGGACTTGAGTGAATGACCCAACAATCGCTCTTCTTGCTTTATGATTCCCTGAATTCCAAAATGCTAGAATGCTGAAATGGGCTCAACATCCCATTGAATGCATGTTCTATATCCTTTCAGGACTCCACGTACCAGGAGTTTGCAATTCTCAATTCCAACTCACTTGTCATGCCAATTCTTGAATTCCGAAATAGAGACCCTTTTTTGGGATTTCGTGTACCAGGAGTTTGAAACTCTCGGTTCCAAAATTCACTTGTCTCCTCTACTTCTCGGACCCTAATATGCCGAAATGTCAGGATTCCATTCCAACGACACTTTGTATTTTGTGACTTCGGGGTTTTCAATGTAAAGCGCCTTGAGTCCTTGTCATCAGGATTTTCAAAATGTTGAACCCTGATATGCCGAAATGTCGATGTTCCACACCAAAGGCACGTTGAATTTCGCGACTTTGGGATTTTCAATGCTAAGGTATCGATTCCTTGTCATCAAGATTTCTGGTATGTCGAACCCCGAAATACCAAAATTTCACCTTTAGCAATCCTTTTCGCGGTTCGGGTTTTAGAGTGACTAAGGATTTTGGTCTGCACTCTGAACTTACGGATCCTGAATTCTTGAAATGATCTGATGGCTCAGACAGACCATGATCAATGGTCCATGTTGGTTCTTGATGACAAGGTGGTGGATTCTTCATGCTCCTAACCGCCTTGCATCTCCTCTGGATCCTACGGTCCTCGTGACTTCGCAAGTTCTCCACGAAGAATTATGACCACCAGATGCACTCCTCAATGACTTCTATCCAAACGAATCTGTGTTCTCCCTCCTAAACTTAACTTCTATGAGACGATTTTGGTCTCCATCTCCCTTTGAACACTTCAAAGGTTAAATCCCTCCTGAGATTTCACTTATAAACTCAAGCTTCCAAAATGATCCCTGCTCGCACTCCTTGCGAAAAACCTTCAAATAACCTCTGCTTATTTAGATCTCCGACCCTGTGCACTCCTTGCAATAGTGGTCCTTCAACCTTCCTTCTAGATTTATAAAATCCAAGGCTTCAACTCGCCTATGCACACCTTGTACGACTCTATGCTTCATCTGCATTTCAACTAGTATGAGAACAACAGTATCTCTCCTGAGCTTTCTGAGATAAAACTCAGACCCTCATCAACGCACACCTTGCGGACGTTCGATGCACTCCTTGTAGGAATTCTCAGGAAGAGAAACAATTGAAACTCATTATTCTCTTCTCTAAGACTTCATACATTCAACATGAAATCACACATAACACATCATTGAAACAGATGCATAACAGAGAAACAAAACAATTGTAAACATATCATTCAACAAATGTAAACAGTAAGCATCACAACACCATGAAAATTGAGTCAAAGCTTCATATATTAACTCAAGTGCTCTTGTACATGGGTTCTTCTCTACAACTCTCTATTATGGATGTTCAGCTTATGAATTCTGAATAATCATTTATTGTTACAATGATACAGGGGTGAGGGTGTCTATATCCGGTTTTCCCTCCTACTCTCTAAATTGTCTAATCTATGAATTTAAATCTACCTACTTTCATTAATTACATATAAATGTCTTTACATTCTACAAATGAGAGTAGTTATCAAGATATATTTACAACATCTAAGATATAAATGTAAGCATGCTTCCCCCAACTATCACATTAATATCCGCTTCATTAATTTTTCAAAACATTTCAAATCCGTGCGCTGGTGCTCTTCCAGCTGTCTTCTGCCTTTATGTTGCTTGCTTGGCTGGCTTCTTATGATGCTCCTGCATCATACTCCCTCGCTTGAAAATTTTCACGAACTCCTGTTCGTGAGCACTTGCACGGTCTGTCCATGCCTATTAATTTCTGCTTCTTCTCCCAATTGTCATCTTCAACTGGATGTCCCTTCCATTTGACCAAGTATTCAAAATACTTTTTTCTCCTGGTCTTTTTGCTAACCCTTTTTTCAATTATGCTTTCCGTATGTGGCTTTTCAGCTACAAGCATTTGTTTTGTCCATTGAACCTCTTTGTGTTCCTCCTTTGTTCCTGCTTCTTTAGCTCTGTAAGGGTACAAATCCACGACATTGAATATCGGTGAGATTTCGACTCCATCGGGTAATTCAAGCTCATATGCATTTTCCCCAAATTTCCTTATGACCTTACATGGTCTAATCTTTTTCATTTTCAGTTTGTTATACAATCCCCCTGGGAACCTCTCCTTCCTCATATGCACAAGAATCGAATCACCAACTTCAAATTGAGGTTTTCACCTATGTTGATCTACTCTCCGCTTGTATTCTTGACTTGAACTCTGTAATCGTTCCTTAACTTGGTTGTGAAGCTCCTTCATTCCCTCTGCAAAGTCCTCTGCACTAGCACTTCTGAATTCATTTTGTTCTGAATCTTTCAATTCAGAAACTCCTCTTGGTTGCATTCCATATACAATCTGGAATGGATTCTGCCATGTTATTCTATTGAGTGAATCATTGTAAGCAAATTCTTTCTATGGCAGAATATGATCCCACTGACTGTGGTGTTCAGTCACTAAGCTTCTTAACAAATCTCCCAAGCTCATGTTCACAACTTCTGTCTGTCCATCCATTTGAGGATGATATGCTGAGCTAAAAGACAAACTTGTCCCCAACTTTTTCCATAAGGTCCTCTAGAAATGCCCTATGAACTTGGTATCTTGATTAGACATGATACTCTTTGGCAAGTCGTGAAGTCTGATGACTTCATTGAAAAACAGGTTCGCAATATGATTTGCATCACTGATTTTCTTGCATGCTATGAAATGTGCCATTTTTGAAAATCTGTCGACTACCACAAAGATTGAATCATATCATCTCTGTGTCCTTCACAGTCCCAACATGAAATCCATGCTCACTGCATCCCACAGTGTTTACGGTATGGGTAACACTTGGTATAACCCTGTTTTATGTCTTTTTCTTTTCGTGTGCTGGAAAATTTTGCACCTGTCCACAAATTTCTTGACATCTGTCCTCATGCTTGGCCAAAAATATGATCCATTCAAATTTTAGAACGTCTTGTCATGACCGAAATGTCTGGCCAGTCCTCCACTGTATTTTTCCTTCAACAAATTCTCCTTTATGGAGCATTTTGGAATACATGGATGATTTCCCCTGAACAATAATCCATCCTGGATCATGTATTCAGTCCATTGCCTTCTGTCTCTGAGAATTGGATTCTCATATGCCTCATATGCCTCCTTGAAATCTGGATCATCTCTGTACATTTCCTTAAGGTGATCAAAACCTAAAGTCTTGACTCTGAGTTCCTGCATAAGCAAACATTTCTTGCTCAAAGCATCAACAACTTTGTTAGCAGTTCAAGAAATATGCTTAATCACAGAACTAAAATTTTGCATGAATTCAACCCATTTAGCATGATTTTGGTTCAACTTCTCCTGTTGAGTCAAAAATTGCAAAGCATGATTATCGTTGTAGAAAACAAACTCCTTGGGAACCAAATAGTGTCTCCATTTCTTCAGCGCTTGTATGACTGCATAGATTTCCTTGTCATATGTGGAGTACTTAATCTTCGCTTCATTCAATTTTTCACTGAAATATGTGATCGGTCAGTCGTCTTGGCTCAAGACCGCTCCAATTGCAAATCCAATCGCGTCACACCTAACCTAGAATGTCTTGCTTAAATCTGGCAAAACCAGAATTGGTTGCTCAGTGATCTTGTTCTTCAGTAGCTTAAAACTCTTCTTCGCTTCCTCTGTCCAGTGAAAAGATTTGTGTCATTTCTTCACCGTATCCATCATCGATGCACTAATTCCACTGAAGTTTTGAATGAATTTCCTGTAGAAGCTATCCAAACCATGGAATCTTCGTACTTCAAATATACTCTTCGGCGATGGCCAATTCTTAATCGCCTTTATCTTTTCCAAATCCATTTTCAGCTCATTTCTGGAGATAACAAAACCCAAATAGACGAGTCATGTTCTCATGAATGATGATTTCTTCATATTAATCAACAATTTCTCCTGTTGTAATATCCTCATTACTGCAACTAAATGCTTTAAGTGTTATGCTTATGTCTTGTTGGAAATTAATATATCGTCAAGATATACAATGACGAATTTCCCTATGAAATCCTTCAGAACTCTGTTCATCAACCTCATGAAAGTACTAGGTGCATTCGTTAAGACAAATGGTATGGCAATCCATTCATACAGCCCTTCATTCATCTTGAATGTTGTCTTCCATTCATCACCTTCTCTCATTCGAATTTCATGATATCTACTTTTCAAATCAATCTTTGAAAAAAATCTTGCTCCACTCAAGCAATCCATCAAGTCATCCATCCTTGGCAATGGAAATCTGTATCTGATGGTAATATTATTGATTTCTCTTGAGTCTATACACATTCTCCAGCCTCCATCTTTCTTTGGGCTGAGTACTGTCGGAACAACGCATGGACTCAAGCTTTCTCGAATCAATCCTTTGTCCATTAAGTCCTGGACCTGTCTCTTAACTTCTTCATTTTCCTGTGGCGTCAACCAATATTCTTCTTTGTTCAGTGAGATGGCTAAGATTGATATGATGGCTTATACTCCTGATAGGTGGTAACGAACAAGGTAGTTCATCCACTACTATATCAACAAACTCTCACAACAACTTCTGGATCTCTTCTGGTAAATCATCTATCCTTGTACTAGTCAAAACAATTTTGGGGTTCCTGACCACAATAAATTGTGTGTCTTCCTTCTTATTAACCTCATCAAGAAGTTCCTTCCCACTCATGAGAAGTACAGTGTTTCTCATTTCTCTTTTCATCTCTTTATCCTTAATTGGCAGCAACATGTGATTCCTACCATTTTTTTCCAGGGTGTATGTGTTCTTTCTCCCATCATGAATTATGTTTCTGTCATATTTCCATGGTCTACCCAACAACAGATGACAAACATCCATGATAATGACATCACATTGTTATCGGACTAATCGGTAGGTGCAGACACTAACTGATATCCATAGATCCACCTAGATCTAGAACAAAACAGGACAGGACATGACTCTCTCCCTAAGTTTTGACCATTGAATTAACTAGGAGGGAGAAGTAAGTAACATACCTTATTATTGCTTCCTATGGTATTTCTTTCTCCTTCTTCACTCCAGTGCTCTCGTGAAGTCTAGACCAAGACAACACAAACCAACCAAAGTGAAGATAACACAATATATTCAATAGCTAACCTATGTGTATGATCAAGGAATTACACAATAAAGTGAGATTGGCTTTATGGGAAAGGGATATGCCATTGTATTATATGAATGGAAAGTAAAGATTACAACCTGAGCCTTGATGTTGCAAACTTCCTTTCAATGGCTCTTGGAT
>ML851360.1:38561-55515 GCA_009831015.1 Picea engelmannii
CCTATGTGTATGATCAAGGAATTACACAATAAAGTGAGATTGGCTTTATGGGAAAGGGATATGCCATTGTATTATATGAATGGAAAGTAAAGATTACAACCTGAGCCTTGATGTTGCAAACTTCCTTTCAATGGCTCTTGGATCTGACACACACACTTGCTCAATCCTTTTATGAAGAAGATCAAATCCTCTTGATAGACTTGTTAGAGTCTCCAAGCTGTTGTTCAAGCTTCAGTCCTTCACATAACTCTTTCACCAATTCTCCAATGAATCTTTCTTAACCTTTTCCATGAGAATTCCCTCAATATATAGGAGAGAATGAATTCGTTACTTGGATAAGAATAATCCCAAAATATCAGGGAATCCAGTACTAGGATAACCATTCGAATGCCAACCCATCCTTCTAGAAGATTCCCTTCTAGAAACATCGAGAAATCATCTTTTTCCATGCTTTAGGAAGAGTTCGCACCCTAGCAGTTCAACACAGTGCGATAATTTCACACCTTGTCTTAAGGTAGCCTACGAGAATCAGGCATTCTCGCACCCAAATATACTAGCAGCCTACGAACCTTCTTCAAAAATGCGTTTTCTGGGAAGAGATGAAAGTAACTTTTCTTAGGAGAAAGTTCTTATGAAGAGCCTCAGTACACCATCATCAATACATCATCATGATGACCAAAATCATGGGTAACAGAATTTCCCCCAAAGTATGAGGTTGGAACTAGTGACAGCCGAAAGACTTTGTAAGTTGCATGTGTGTGTTAGAAACCAGGAGCACACCTAATCGAAAACTTGCGAACAACCAAGCATCTGCAGAATATCATATATACCAATTCTGAGGTAGGAATTCCCATACTCAGATCATAGACTGATGACATTATAGACATGGGTCATGGCCACCAATCATACACTGTGGATCCATGCCGTCAAAATATAGCATAGCCACCAGGAGTACACTGTGGATCTATGAGAAAAATTTAAAATTAAGATGACATAGCCACGAGACATACACAGTGGATCTATGTGTCACAAATTATACATACTCCATCACAACCTAGAAAAAAGAGATGATATCCAGGGTCTTCAATCTCATTGCCCCAAAGTATGATTCTAACCATGTGATTACATGTGTCGAAGTCGAACATGGAAGAAACCACTTGATTACCGGTCATTGATGAAACCATTAACAAGTGCGAGGAAAATCACCATTGATGTCAATGACTCCCAAGGTACTCTAGTACAATCCATCGAGTGCGAATAAATGATTTGAATTCAAACATCCAATGGAATCTTTCGATTAGGAGTCAATGATGTAAACCCACTGTCGAAAGCGAGGAAACCTACCATTGAGGCATGCAAGCTCCAAGGTACCAAAGAATTTCTAAGTCTTGATTCTGGATAATGAGCTGAAGTCGACGAAACAAAACTCGTCACAGGAGGGCCTTGATGTATCCCCCATCAATGACACGAAATGAATAACATATTTTGAAGGTGAAATAGAGTATGATGTGAATTGGACTGGACACAGGGAAGGCCGAAACAGAGAGAATGGATAACTACAGACGGCCGACTCAATATAGGTTTCAGATGGACTTCTCTTGAACATATTAATGACACGACCAATGATTTGGCAGCATTGACTCAAAGATGACACAGGGAATGACCTTGTATCAAATCGAACAAGAGACAAATGGATTTCCCAAACCGGATTCAAATGATGAATATGGGGTGTCCTGTTCAAGAGCAACACTTACTGCCAATTAATACGAAGATGAAAACATATCCCTTTCCCAAATTTTCCCCCGCCATTTTTGGCGAGTACTCTTTATTTTTATGCAAGCTTGAGGAGGATAACATATGCTTGTTGATGTAAGCTCATCCTTCAGAAGAGTCCCTTGGAGTATGTTTAACGAACCCTAAGAAGGAGTGGTTCGGTCCCATTACGGGTCTGTCAATGTTTGTTTAACGAGTCCAAAGATAGAAAACTCGAAGGTTTTTCATGATTATAGAGTCTAGAAAAACACTTAAAAGAGAACTCTTTCAGTTCCTTTTTCGTAAAATATTCTGGACGAGACCGAAAAAGTGATAAATTATCGCTCACCAGACGCTTACTTCAAATACTTTATCGAGCGTGAAAATAGCAAGGTCGCTCGGCTATCTTTTCATGTTTAGAGAGTCTGAAAAGAGCTTAAAGAGGACTCTAGGGGGGTTCCTTTTTTGTATAACCTTGTTAAGCCCCAAAAAGTGATAAAAGTATGCTCGATCGTGTTCTCATATATTTTCGAGCGCAATAAAGGACAAAGACCATGCTCGAGGTTTTTATATAAAAACCATAAAAAACAATCAAAACATGCAATGACAAAGAAAAATATATGTCTGTATCCCTGTATCTGACCATCAAAATCATCACGCCTGCAAAAGTTACACTCAACATGACATTAGGGATTAGGATTTAATAGATAAATAATCATAAAAAACCAAATGACATAGTAAAAGTAAATAAAAAGGAGTAAATACTCTTTTTACCACATCATTTTTACCTTTCCACTATTTGAGCTCCAAAAAACCCCTCTTTTACCCTCAGAGTTCGGTGTCAGATTACAGGATCTACGATCGTCCATCCAGCGATCTGTTAGTGACAGTAAGGTAGGCTCTTAGTCCTTAACACTTTCATGGATTAATTTTGCAATTTCATTGGTTAAAATTTCATTTTTAAGTTGATTTTTGGAGCCCTACTTGCGCGCTGCCATTCTCGCAGGTAGGCTATACGAGACCTGCGAGAATGAGGCATTATCGTAGCTGAGCCTAAGGCTTCCTGCGAGGTTCTCGCACTGTGCACATAGGGCACCTGTGAGAACCGCAAAGCTCAATTTTTTTTTTTTTTAATTACCCAATGAACAAGAACCAAAACATGAAAAAAGTTTCTAATCTTCTTGTTGTGTTCCTTATGCAAACAATTGGCCATCAAAACGGTGCTTGAATGGCGTGAAAGGGAGCACAAAGAAGACAATGCAATGGTTGAAAATCATCCACCTACTATTGCTGCTTTGAGAGATTGTGGCCTCTTGAAGTACTTTCGCATCCCGAGCATGAGGGCCCAAGTCAGACTATTAGAGTACCTGGTGCATATGTGGAACCCTGATCAGCAGGTATTTCATGTGGGGGTCCACACACTGTCCTTAGACATTGAGGACAATTACATTTTAACTAGATTGTCACGGTGGGGGTACTATGTGAGCCTGACTGGTAGCAGAGGTGATGGGCTACAGATGAGTAAGTACTGTCGTTTACACTGTGTTCCCGAGGCTGAGAGAAAGAAAGGAAAAGTAGCTATTTGGGGGGTACGAGATTTGACCCTCTGTACTATCCTATTCACCATAGTTCGGATGGCTAGGAGTTTTGCTCCTCACATGGTGTTACAGAGTTACTTCAAGTATGATATTGAGTGTATTGAGCCTCGAGTGTTCAACTGGGCAGATGTTGTGCTTCGCAGTATAAAAAAGCAGTTGACCAAATGCAGACAAGGCGACCTGAAGCAATTCGGGTACGGATATTTGTTGGTATCCTTCTTCCTTGAGAAGGTCCCATTACTGAGCCTATAGTTTGAGTGGAATTTACCGGCTCCAAGGGATCCAAGGATGCTGAGATGGTGTCGGCTCATGGCCCGGCACGTAGCAGGACTGATCATCAAATATGATGATACTTTCTTTGACTGGCTTCAACCACAGATGTTGATGGTTGACGACTATGCTTATGCCGGGTTGGATTTCCGAGGAGATCCGGATTTAGTATAGCCATAGGATTCTCAGTGGGGGGACCTTGGTAAGAAGTGCACACATTTTTCTTTTTAAATTTTTTTATGATTTTTTATCATATTCAAATGTTTTTGTTTTATATGTTCGTTCAAAGACTAATACAAAATCATTTGTTGATGTCACAGACGTTGGACCTTATAGACCTCCTGGTACTTCTCTCATTCAGCGGTGACGAGAGGTAGTAACAACGCCACAATATGCTAAGGATTATCAAGTGGTGGAACAAAATCTGAAGGGCTTGACCGTAGATATTCCAGACATGACTCTGGAAGAGGTTCCACGACGCGATCAATGTCATACTATAGGAGTATTAGGGTCCATGAGTCGACTCCTCCCTAGAGTTGCTCGGGAAGTCATGTGTTACCCTGAACCTCATCCATGACGTCACTATGTAGAATCTATGAGCTTAAGATTTTGAGATTTTGGTCTTCGAACAAACTTTTTGTAAAAAACTCTTTTGATCGTTATATATACAGACGGCTTCTACCGGTTTACCTTATATTGTGTGAATATTGATGTGATTGATTTATAAATGATTTAAATCTCTGTCCAATACATAATTAGCTAATGCATCTCTTAATGTATTTAGACATCTAGGAATATGTTGATATTCAATGTGATCAAAATAACGTTTCAAGAGGCGAATTCGCAAATATACCCCTAACAAAGTAGGACTTCTAATAGAGTAAACATTACTTAACTGTAGTAGTACAAGCTACAAATCAAGTCACACAACCAAATGATGAATTTCAAGCGAGATAACATCAACCAATAATTCAATAACGACGTTATACTCTGTAATGTTGTTGGTCGCACAGCTGAGGCACACACCTATGATTAAAAAGCTATGACATGATTAAAAAGAAACAATGTTGCGGTCTTTCCAGTGTTGTCAAATGTGAGGGTGACATGTCATGAAATCGATGCCCCATTTTGCAAAGGGACCAACTGAGACCATAGGGTGAAGAGGAGCAGGATGTGACTGAATCTTCTGATTATAGGTCTAGCAGGCATGGCATTTCTGGACGGCGGTGATGCAGTCGTTAAATAATGAAGGCCAAAAATACCCTGCGCGTAAGATCTTCTGGGCAGTAGCATACCCAGATATATGACCACCACATGCTCTGAAATGGCATTCATTCAGAGCTTTCTCAGCCTCGTCGAACGTGAGACAACGTCGAAAAACAAATTCAATCCCCTGACGATAAAGAGTATCCCCGAGGATAATGTATTGACGAGCTTGATATCGTATACGACATCGGTCAGTATTGGACAAAGTTGGCTGGAAATTCTGGGTTTGGAGATATATAATGATACGCCCATACCAAAGATCATCAGTGCTAATAAGGAAAAGGGATTCATTAGGTAATGAATCAACTGCTACATTTTCCATTGCAGAATGAGGAAAATCGCATATCAACTCAGCAAAAACAAAAGACTTCTTGTACTTGGCGCAGTCAAATTCCAAGTCAAACTTCTGGAGTATCACAATCCATTTGGATTATTTTCCCCCTAGCAATCGACGTGTCAAAATATGTTGCATAGGGTTGCAATGAGAAATCACCGTAGTCTTGCGTGAGAGGATATAGTGCCGGAAGCGTTGGATGGATTGAACGGTAGCCAAGGCCAGTTTCTCGACATGTTGATACTTGATTTTAGTCGGCGTGAGACTTCGACTCAAGTAGTAAATAACATGTTCGTCATGAGCATCATTCTCTTGGACGAGAACCATGCCAATAGTGTACTCTAAGGCAGCAAGATAAATAAAATAATCGCAACTGTAATAGGGGGGGAAGGGAAGCGGAGCTCGTGTTAGGGACAACTTCAAAGCTTCAAAAGAATTGTTGGCAATGGTATCCTAGATGAACTCAAAATCCTTTTTTAATAGTCGCGTAAAGCCACGAGTTATCTCGGCGTAATTTGGGATAAAACGACGAAGAAAGCTTGCTTTCCCCTGCAAACTTTGCAACTGGCGAAGTGTAGAAGGAGGAGGGAGATTAAGGATCGCCTCAACCTTCAAAGGATCCACCCAAATCCCTTGATGCAAAACGATAAAACCTAGAAGACGGTCGGATTCTACACAGAAAAAACACTTATGAGGATTTAAAAGTATGTGGTAGAACCGACAGCGAACGAAAATGGCCCGGAGGTGGGTTGGGTGATCGACTCTGCGCATAGAATGAGCGGGTAAATCATCCAAATAGGGTTGAAAAATATGCTTGATATCATGAAAATCATAAGACATAGCGCGTTGAAAAGTTGCACCAGCGTTCTTGAGACCGAAAGGAAGTTTCCTATAGGCAAAAGTGCCCCAAGGACAAATAAAAGCAATTCTATGTTGATCCTTGAGAACGATGTTAATTTGATTATGGCCGGAGAAACCATCCATGAGAGAGAAGATTTCACTTCCGGCGCAGTCATCGACAATCTGATCGACGAAAGGGGTAGGAAAGTTTTCTTTTGGACAAGCTTTATTGATATCCCTATAATCAACACATACATGAATCATACCTTGTTTCTTGTCAATTGGGACAAGATTGGAAACCCAGTCTATGAGAGCCACCGGATAAATAAATCCGGCTTTCAGAAGTTTCTCGACTTCAAGTTTTATAGCAGCCACTTTATGAGGGTGAACTGGATGAAGGGGTTTCCAGACGGGTTTAGCATCAGGATATTTCTTAATCTCATGTATCACAATTTCAGGGTCGATACCCAACATTTCTTCATAACTCCAGGCGAAGATGTCACGAAACTCTTTGAACAGGGACGTATAGGTGACTATTTTGTCAGGGGAACACGAAGCTCCAATATGGACATTTTCGACGATTCCAGGTTTGATAGAAATGTCAATGGGAATCATGGGTGAAATATTACTTAAGTTCCCTTCAGCAAACACATCGTGTGTAGACTCGGGAACGGTCGAGATGACAACAACGGTCGATGGGGTTGAAATTCGTTGGTAGTTCTCAAAAGTGTGTTGCTCCAGAAAGAGGATAGAACGATGATGCCCATCGTCCCAAGGGGTGTCCTCCATGACGGACATGATCATCTCATCAGTTGGAAAAATAACACGAAAAGGATCGGGAGACAACTCAACAAGAGAAGGGGTAGAAGGTGTTGTCAATTGAATGGCCTGATAGGTGGACTCAACCAGACTTAATGACATCTCATCATCGAAACGAAGATTATTTCCAGGGTCAGGGACTATCCAAGGGTTGGGAGATGCAAGAAGTTCTTGAGGCAAAGTGGAGATCATGTTGATAGAAGCAATAAATGAGCGTGGAACATCGGGTGGTGGAATGGGGAAAGTACCCATTAATGAGGAGTCCTTTAGAAGGCCTACACCAACATTCTCACAACCCAGTGGGGTTTTAGCAATAAACGGTATGTTGCCAGTACGGGTATCGGAATTAAAGAAGGCAAGTTGGTCGACAGTAAAAACCTTTCCTTGATGAGGGAAACGTACTACATGGAAAAGGGTCGACACGAATGCACGCATGGAATCGATCCAGCTGCATCCAAGAAGAATATTATAATCAAGGGGAGCATCAAAGACTTCCACTTCGACCTGGACTATTTTAACTTCTGACATGATGGGAAACGCAGGAAGAACACCGTAGGGATTAAAACCAGAGCCATTGAAGGCTTTAAGAGTATTTTGTGATTCATTCAAAGAAGGAGAGCCAATGGCTTTCCAGCAAGCAAGAGACATGACACACGTCAAGGCACCCTCGTCTATAATGGTTCAACAAATGTTCTTGTCATAGACAACAACTTGTATCTGGAACGCAAGTTGAGGGGGTAACCTTGGAATATGATCTTCCAAGTCAAAGATTATTAAATTCATGTTCGTCGGGTCAATTCCACCGATAGCTTTCAATAGTGCCTTTTGTTTTGTGGGACAAGTTTGAAGGAATTCAAGGGCTGACATCATAGAAGGTACCTGGGCCAAATCTTCAACAATGTTGTAGCTCTAGGCCGCACGAGCATGAGGATTGAAAGCCAATTTCCGAATGATGCCCTTAGGGGGGGATTCATAGAATTGTGTTGAGGCTCGGTCGCTAGAGATGAAGAGGGCCATTTGTAGGTGGAGTTGTGGGAGAGGGTTGTACCAAGGAAGGGGGTAAATCGTCAACCTTCTCCTTAGATGGAGAATAATATTTGGCTTGAGTCGTGAGTGCAACGTTGTTCTACTTAGAATCACCAGTACACATCAAAAAATAAGAAGTAGTATAAGATGAGGGTTGGTCATGGATGACCAACTGAGCCTATTGTTGAGATGGGAAGGCTTGGGACAAGACAGCCAGTGCAGGTGGTTTCGGGGTTCCCTGAAGGAACTTAGTGACCTTGGCATGTCATGGACAATCCTTTGTGTAGTGATCATCACCACAAATAAGGAAAGGGTATCGTGGTTTGCACTTATCCCGATCGTCAACAGGAGTAGTTTTAGTTTTCTCTTTTTGAGAATTATTTTTTCCCTCCTTATTCTTGCCTCTCTCCTTTTTAGATTTTTTTTACCGGCTGGGATAGATTGGACAACATTTACCTCAGAAGTCTTGCCGATGGGAGTGGTAGGAGATGGAGCATTTTGAACATTAGAAGAAGCAGATTTAGGGTTTGCGTTTGCAGGGGCATGTGATTAGGCTTGGGCAGTACCAATCACACCATCAGCTGCATGCGAGACAACTGGAGTAGTTGAAGTGCTGGAAGTATTAGGATGAGGTAATTCAGGTAATAAATCATAAAGGGTTCCCGTTTGTGAGTAAACAAAGTCAAGATACTGAGCACGACTTATAGCTTGCTCTTCTGTGACAACACCACCCATGGCAATGTCCTTACCAATTTCGTTCACAAATGATTTTGTAAACCATTCGGCCAGTAATTGATCGGGGAGATCAAGTTTAATGAGACATCGTCTCCTTCGCCACTCATGGATGTGATGAGAGATATGAGTGCCTTTAGTGTGTTTGAAGGAAGTCACAATCTCGGTCCCGGTCTCATAACAGATTGACAACTAGTAATGCGTAAGGAAATCCATAGCTAGGGTGTTGATGTCAGAGAAGAAACCTCGTGGCAATTTGATATACCACTTCACAGTAGAACCGGTAAGGGTTCGTTGAAAAAGATGTAAACGAATAGAGTCATCCATCAATGAGTTGGATGAACACCATAGGTGAAAAGTCATAACGTGGTTGTTTGGGTCCTCTCCCACTTTTCCGTCGAATTTAGGAATGTCTGAGGGAAGCTTGGCTGGTATAATAGGCCATTGGGGAGAGTGACGAATAGGATCATTTAAAATCCTTGACAAATCCAGAAGATCCAAAGTGGCGAGAAAGGGTAACTGTCGATTCACCTGCGGGTACTGGTGGCTTTGGGGAGGAAGCCCTGTCGGCAAACCAGTAGGACCATAAGCAGTCTACATATACTGTGAAGATGTAGGCATATTCCGTGGTGGTTGGAAAGGATAGTATCTCATAGGATTATACCCTGGAACAGGGGCTTGAGTTTGAGCATTCATCCCCCAAATGGGATTAAATGAACCTGGATATGGCTGGCTCATGCTAGGGGGTGTTATGGACGCAGTTGGAAACTGCTGCCCCCCAGTAAATTGAGAAGGATTTTGTATCAACTGATTCCAATACTGGGCCAAGGATGAAGGTATGTTTTTCCCATAAGGGGGGGTTTCCCCTCCCATTGAAGGCGGTGTTCCGATTGAGGGCAACGTTCCAATTGGTATTTGCCAACTGAGAGGGGGTTGAGTTATACTACCTTGATGAGATTGTCCACCAACCGGAAACTGATAAGTTGGAGTGAATGATGGAATAGTGCCACTAGGATTAGGATTGCCAGAAGAAGACGAAGAAGGTCCTCCAAAAGGAAATTGAGGGAGTGTTGGTACAAAACTGGGAAGAAAGTGCCCAGAAGAAGAAGGACCACTAGGAGAGCCGAATGGAGTTTGCGCAAGAGTAGGAATGGAAGCATTCAATGAACGATATCCAGGTGGTAGTGTCGGATTGACATTGGGCATTCACGGTGTGTTGATAGGAGCAAGACTAACTGTAGTGAACCCAGTTGGAACACTCGAAGTAGTTGTAAGATGGGCCATTTCGGAAAGGACAGTAAAGTGATAAGCAATAGTCAATGGTACTGTCTCGAGACTAGAGATTTCGTAAATCATAGGTGGGTTGATCTCGGAAATCATAGGGGAACCTAGACCAAAAACGTCTCGGCGGAAAACTTCTGTAGACCAAAAAAGATCTTGGCCTTCTATACTGGGAAAGGGTCCAATTGGTGATCCAAAAGATATAACAACTAATTCTCCGGAAGAATTTAGTCGCATAAAGGGTCACTCGGAATCAGGGTGTCATCGAAAGTCCTCTCAAGTATTAGTAATTCAAAAATGTTCTAGAGAGTCAGTTTGTTCCACTTGTGGTGTGGTGACGACTGTGAATTCACCTTGCCGAGGAGAACCTCCAGGTGTGTTGGTGGGCAAGGGTTGAGAACCTTCCAGATGCTCTGGAGATAAACCCTGCATTCTACGTGAATGTCGTGGAGGAGCTATTGTAAACGAGCGACAGACTTTTTGAAGAGAATCCTATGGTCAACTTCGAGAAACAAACAATACGCGCTAGTAAACAAAATCTAGGAAGCAACACGAAGCACACAAGACCTTCTAATTTCGAAGCCACTAGTTGGTGATGAAATCCAACGTTGCAACAATGAGATGAGAAGGGGCTGGGATAGGGTGGAAAAGTTATGCTGACGACCTGCTTAATGGACTTACACCCTGGTGAAAGCTCCCACACATAATCGTGGGTATACCCTCCAAGGAGCCTGAGTGAGTTTGGTCAACGTCAATTCCAGGTACCGTGAAGACCTTCCCCTCCACAGTCACCTCGGGTAAGAACCTAGAAAAATAGGCCACTAAGGTCACCACCAACAAAAATAAATCCTGGGGGGATAGTCGATAGTTCGATCCACATGCAAGGGCAGGGTATCTAGCCCGAAATCAACTCAAAAGGATTCCACTCATCATTGTGGGTATACCTCTGAGTGATCCCCATAATATGTGTAATATCGACACTGATACCAACAAAGCAGGGTGAGTAACTCTACCAATATCAATATGACCTCGTTCTTAACCCTTGTGTGAGAAGGGCTTCCCAGGACAAGATGTTGCAAATGGAATTTAACACTCCCTAACACAAGATGCTATTGTGTGTTTTATGCTTTTGGAGAGTGTATCTCTCTTCCTACTCCAAAGCGCTAGCCAAGCTAAATGATGGTGTAATAGAGCCCTAGAAAAGAGTTACTAGATAAATTTTATGATTACTTAGTGTTATTAAGAGATGTTGTTTACTCAAAGGAAACGGAGGTGAAACTTATGTTGTATGACTCTGACCCAACAATGCATGGATGAGAACGAAATAGATCACTTTGCATTCCATGAATCCTATGTATGGGAGAGAGAGAAAGTTTTCCAGATCAACCTTGAACTACAATGCAATATTTCCTTTAAAATGCAAATGCAACAAATCACGCATCAAATGACAATTCTCTATTGTATCTTTTTCAATAACTTCAACAATCTCAATAATTTGATTTTCAATGTTTCCGAAAACGAAAAGAATTTTTTGAAAGAAAAACTTTTGTTCACTTTTCAAAAAGGACCCTCACAATGCCAATGAGAGTACAGAAAATCAAAAACCAATGAACAAGCAATAACAAACCCAATCAACTCTTTCAATGAAAACAAAAATAAAGAGAAAACCAATATAGTCTTTTTAGTCGCATAAGAAAAATGATCTTTCAAACAAAAAGCAAATGATAAAGACCAAGAAACTCAACTTTGAACCGATCACCGGTCCTTAACTAATCAAACACACTCAGAATTCAAAATCAGAGAGTATGGTGTTACCAAGAAAAGTCAAGAAACGAAAGTCAAGACAAAAGTGACAAGAAAAACCTTGAAATCCTAAGACTGTTCATACATGCAAACGAAGACAAGAAAGACATCAATCAATGGCCCAAGAAACTCTTATGAGGCAACTAAACTAATCTGGGCAGTTGAAGATGCCAAAACTCGAATCCAAATTTTTGAAAAATTGAGTTCTCAGGCTAACAATACTACACAGTGCGAGAATTAGGCATTCTTGCAGGTGACCCTTGAGCAGGGTGCGAGAACCTCGCACTGAAACCTAAAGGCAGAGTGCGAACCCTACCAATTCTCACAGGCTACAGTGAAGTGCAGTGCGAGAATGACTGAACATAATCAAAATTTTGGAAAATGAAGCAAAATTTGAAAAGGCCTCTGGACCCAGAGGGTCTATCAAGATATCCTGAAGACTCAAAGATTAATAGGACAGGAGAAAATAAAAACCAGAGCAAATGGCCACAGAAAAACACCAAAAGCCACAAAGAAAATGGGATGTTCCCCAGTGGAGTCGCCAAATTTTGTTATCGAACTAATCAGTAGGTGCGGACACTAACTGATCTCCCTAGATCCACCTAGATCTAGAACAAAACAGGACAGGACATGACTTTTTCCCTAAGTTTTGACCATTGAATTAACTAGGAGGGAGAAGTAAGTAACATACCTTATTATCACTTCCCAGGGTCTTTCTTGCTCTTGCTTCGTTCCAGTGCTCTCGTGAAGTCCATACCAAGACAACACAAACCAACCAAAGTGAAGATAACACAATATATTCAATAGTTAACCTATGTGTATGATCAAGGAATTACATAATAAAGTGAGATTGGCTTTATGGGAAAGGGATATGCCACTATGTTATATTAATGGAAAGTAAAGATTACAACATGAGCCTTGATGTTGCAAACTTCCTTTCGATGTCTCTTGGATCTGACACACACACTTGCTCAATCCTTGTATGAAGAAGATCAAATCCTCTTGATAGACTTGCTAGAGTCTCCAAGCTGTTGTTCAAGCTTCAGTCCTTCACACAATTCTTTCACCAATTCTCCAGTGAATCTTGCTTAACCTTTTCCATGAGAATTCCCTCAATATATAGGAGAGAATGAATTAGTTACTTGGATAAGAATAATCCCAAAATATCAAGGAATCCAGTACTAGGATAACCATTCGAATGCCAACCCATCCTTCTAGAAGATTCCCTTCTATAAACATCGAGAATTCATCTTTTTCCATGCTTTAGGAAGAGTTCGCACCCTAGCAGTTCAACACAGTGTGAGAAGTTCGCACCCTGTCTTAAGGTAGCCTGTGAGAATCAGACATTCTCGCACCCAAATATTCTAGTAGCCTATGAACCTTCTTCAAAAATGAGTTTTCTGGGAAGAGATGAAAGAAACTTTTCTCAGGAGAAAGTTCTTATGAAGAGCCTCAGTACACCATCATCAATACATCATCATGACGACCAAAATCATGGGTAACACACATAATATTTCATCTTTGTATCCTCCTATTTTAAATTCAACTAAACATTGTTTAGTGACATTTACCTGATGTCCTTTTTGTAGCCACGAAACTCTGTATGGGCTTGGATGTGTAACAGTCTCCCGCTCCAACTTTTCTACCATCTCTATATATATGAGATTGTTTGTGCTACCGCTATCCACTATGACCTTGCATACCCTGTCTTTGGTTTTGCAAGCAGTCCGAAATATATTGTTCCTTTGTGATGGGTTATTTGGCTCCTTCTCTGGCTTCAAGAGAAATTTCCTCATCATCAAAGATATTTCGCCCTCAGCGTCTTCTGCCTAAACATTCCATCCTTGAGCTTCAACAATATGAGTTTCACCTCCATATTTCTTCCCATCTAGACATTCATAGGATTTATGTTTGATTTTTCCACAAAAAAAACATTTCACTTCACCTCCTCTACCTCTTCCTCTTCCTCTGGCTCGAGGAAAGGTATTTCTATCAGCAAACTGCCTTCTCTATGAGCTTCCTCCTCTTTCAGGTTTCTTTTCCTCTTCTTTAGGTCTCTGAGTTCTGTCTTGGGAAATTGTTTTACCTCTGGCTTGACTTCTACCTCGACCTCTTTGACCTTGCTTTTGGCTCAGCTTCTCTTCAGCTTTCAGAGCCATCTAATAAGCATCTTCCATATTCTGAATGGTCATCATGCTCATCTCATATTGAATGTCTTATCGCAGACCATTCATGTACCTGACTTTCCCGATGAACTGCTATGATGTTTATCCTGTAGAATTCTTTAGTGTATTCTTTCACTGACATCAGCTTCTGTCTCAAATTCTGCATCCTCTGAAACAGAGTGATTTGATAATCCATGGGTATAAATTTGGCTTTCATCTTTGTGACCATTCTATCCCAGCTTTTGATTTTTTGCTTGCCCTTACAACATGTATCAGCCTACAGTTCATCCCACCATAGTGTTGCATGCCCTTTAAGTCTAGTAACAACATGTTTGACTTTCTTATCTTCCTCGACATCCTCATAGTCGAAGTATTTGTCTAGATATCTAATCCAGTCTAGAAGTTCTTCAACATACAAGTTTCCCTCATACACTGGAATGTCCATTTTTGCTCTGGCACCTATCCTTGCAATGGCCCTGAATAGGCGTTCTTCTACAGCATCTTCGACTGCAACCTCTTCTCCTTTGTTTCCAGCTTCATTTTCACTTTTGGCCTCACTGATATCCCCAACATCAACTATGCACCTCTGTGTTGTCTCCATAGCATCAAGCCCGGCACGTAATTCACGCATCTCTCTTTCCCTTGCTGGATCAGGTATTTGCCTGTCTCTTCTTCTCGACATTTCTCTTTCCTCTACTGGATCAGGTATTTCCCTGTCTCTTCTTCTTGGCGGCATGGCTATAAAATTTCTCCCTTCTCTCTTCTACAGAAAGAAAAGAATCTGTTCTGAGATCTGATACCACACTTACGCAGACACCCTGCCCTCGGGCCGAGATCCACACAGGATCTTCACTAAAACCATGCCAAGAGTTAATCAAGCCCTTTGTTTGAGCCACAGAGGAATTCAGGTTTCAGGATTTAGAGAGTCCAGACATATCCCCACATCTCTTGACAAATGCCGAAATGCGAATTGTTAACAAGGGTTGACCACTCCAACGCACACCACCTGTTGCCACTAAATTCAGCTTTTCGGGACTTGTGCGAATGACCCAACAATCGTTCCTCTTGCCTTATTATTCCCTGAAATGACACAATGCCGAAATGGGATCAACATCCCATGGAATGTGTGATCGATGGCCTTTCGAGACTCCGCGTACCGGGAGTTCACGATTCTGAATTACAACTCACTTGCCGCGCCAATTCCCGAACTCTGAAATAGCGACCCTTTTTGGGATTTCGCGTACTGGGAGTTTGAAACTCTCGGTTCTAAAATTCACTTGTCTCCTCTACTTCCCAAACCCCAAAATTACAAGATTCCATTCCAAATACACTTTGTATTTTGCAACTTCAGGGTTTTCAATGCAAAGCACCCCGGGTCCTTATCATCAAGATTTCCAAAATGTCGAAGCCCGATATGCCTAAATGTCGATGTTTCACACCAAAGGCACATCACGTTTCGTGACTTCAGGATTTTCAATGCTGAGGTCTCGATTCCTTATCATTGAAATTTTCAGTATGCCGAACCTAGAAATGCCAAAATTTCACCTTTAGCAATCCTTTTCACGGTTCAGGTTTTAGAGTGACCAAGGATTTTGGTCTGCACTCCGAACTTACAGATCTCGAATTCCAAAAATGATCTGACGATTCAGACAAACCACGATCAATGGTCCATGTTGGTTTTTGATGACAAGGTGGTAGATTCGTCCAACTCCTAACCACCTTGCAGCTCCTCTAGATCCTACGGTCCTCGCGACTTCGCAAGTTCTCCACAAAGAATTGTGACCACTAGATGCACTCCTCAATGACTTATGTTCAAACGACTCGACGTTATCCCTCCTAAAATTAACTTCTATGCGACGATTTCGGCCTCCGTCTCCCTTTGAACACTTCAAAGGTTAAATCCCTCCTAATCTTTCACTTATAAACTCAATCTTCCAAAATGATCCCTGCTCGCACTCCTTGCGGAAAACCTTCAAATAACCTCTGGTTATTTGGATCTCCAACCCTGTGCACTCCTTGCAATAGTGGTCCTTCAACCTTCCTTCTGGATTTATAAAATCCAAGGCTTCAACTGGTCTGCGCACACCTTGCACGACTCTATGCTTCACCTACACTTCAGCTAGTATGAGAACAATGGTATCTCTCTTGAGCTTTCTGAGACAAAACTCAGACCCTCATCAACGCACATTGTGCGAACGTTCGTTGCACTCCTTCCAGGAATTCTCAGGAAGAGAAACAATTGAAACTCATTCTTCTCCTCTCTTAGACTTCATACATTCAACATGAAATCCCACATAACACAGCGTTGAAACAAATGCATAACAGAGAAACAAAACAACTGTAAACATATCATTCAACAAATGTAAACAATAAGCATCACAACATCATGAAAATTGATTCAAAGCTTCATATATTAACTCAAGTGCTACTGTACATGGGTTCTTCTCTATAGCTCTCTGCTACAACTCTCCAGCTTATGAATTCTGAATTATCATCTATTGTTACAATGATACAAGGGTGAGGGTGTCTATATCCATTTTTCCCTCCTACTCTCTAAACTGTCTAATCTATGAATTCAAATCTACCTACTTTCATTAATTATGTATAAATGCCTTTACATTCTATAGATGAGAGTGGTGCTCAAGATCTATTTACAACATCTAAGATATAAATGTAATCATGCTTCCCCCAGCTATCACATTAATATCCGCTTCATTAATTTTTCAAAACATTTCAAAAACGTGCACTGGTGCTTTTTAATCTGTCTTCCGCCTTTATGTTGCTTGCTTGGCTGGCTTCTTATGATGCTCTTGCATCAATCACCATTTGACTGTCTATTCATCGTCAGATCACTTCACATCATACATTAACCGTTGATTCAAGGTTTCATTTGCTTTTTCTACACAGTCTTAACCCAATACTTTGTGTTGGATCATGTTGTCATTGATGCCAATGGTTTGATTGATTGATGTCAAATGATTGATTGATGTCAAAGGAGGATCAATGAGTTGTCATTGATACATGATGGATCGATGTGGTTTCATTGGTATATGATGCATTGTTGGAAA
>ML851361.1:2902-14851 GCA_009831015.1 Picea engelmannii
CACATACCACCAAAAATGGCATGACAAGCACTATCCATCTAGGATAGTTTCACCAACAATTTCCTTGATCTTCATCTCGTTATTCCACATACAAGCATGGGTCCTCCAACCATTCTTCTAGGATAACTCAATCCGCAAAGCATATTCTCGTGAGGGCTTTCACCATAAGGGGACCACTTTGGAGTTCATCCGTTTGTGCACCTTATCAATCATAATAATACAATAATGAGTCATTTATACATTTTTCCAACAATGCATCATATACCAATGAGACCACATCGATCCATCTTCATCGTGTATCAATGACAACTCATTGATCCACCTTCATCATGTATCAATGAAAACTCATTGATCTGTCTTCATCTATGCATTCTCATCAAGGAAAATACATATTATATTACATCAATCATCAATCAATCAATCCTTTGACATCAATCAATCAATGACATCAATCAATCAAACCATTGGCATCAATGACAACATGATCCAACAACAAGTATTTACATTTATGCTTTAGCCATTTGTAATTGTTGTTGTTGTCTTTAATTTGTTTATCTTGATAATTTGATGACTGATAATAGCTTTCGTCTTCGCAGATTATTATGTCGTCAAGATAGTTTCTTCTCTCACAGTTCACAATTTTATGCTTCAGTTGTATAAAAATAGTGAATGATCATTCAATTCGTATTATAAGGCTTACCTTAAACATGTTGATTGATTAAATGCAAGCTATAACTATCGGATTTATCTTATGCGTTATTATTTGCAGTCTATTATATCACAGTAATTATTTTGCATCTTATCATTTTATCAATTAAATACACCAGTTAATGTATAGTTTGGCGTTTATTCCAAACAGTGTGAAGATGCACAACAGATTTATCTCGTGGATGGACTGATGTATGATTTATACAAACAGTTGGATGCGTACTCTTCAAGTGATTAATAGGTTAGTCTTTTCCTTTTTACTTGCTTGTTTATTATAGAAATTCTTATATGTAGTATAATTTTCATTGTCTACATTTTTCTGTTTGAATAGTAGTTTGATATTTGATCTTACAGATGCATACAGATTAAAAACAAACTAAAACAAATAGTACTTTTTGCTTTCTTTATTTACTTTCATCAAAAGAACCATTTCTACATTTGATTTTTTATGAGTTTAGATTAAAACCCATAATCTGTATATCTTGTATATATATAAATTAGATAAAGCAGACCTAACATATAAATATCATTTAAACAAGTTGTATATATATATATATATATATATATANATTAGTAATTAGTAATTAGTGAGTTATTTTGTTTCTTTGTTTTATTTATTTGTTCCTTTTAGGATTCTAGATTGGCCAATGGAGCCGTTAAACCCGTTAGAGTGAGTCAACCCAAATGGCTTGGGTTAATTAGACAACCCCAGAACAGACTCGTTCTTCCAGTTGACGAGCGGTCATTTTCACCCATCAACAAATGGCGCTAGAAGGAGGGCCTGAATACTATTGATGGCACGTGGAAGTCGCAAGACTCCTCCCCCACCTACCCGCTCACCTATAGTAACAAGAAGTCATTATGACGACAACATTGTCTCTCAAACAACAACCACATCAAACTACAATCCACGGATTACCGTTGAACCAGTAACACCAAACCCCCCAGGGGCCGACGTACAAGAAATTGTTCGTCAATCCCTTCTAAGGACACACAGTGCTTTGGCCCGTATCAGACAACCAGGTCAGCCATTAAATCAACCATTAGACTTCTCTGATATTAGGGAGAAACTTGAAGGCATTGGTCTTACCCTAAACCCTATGGATCCAGATCATATCCTCACTCTTGCAGCAGGAAGATTTGGTATTCCACCATTAACACCCCCTTCATCTCCTTCTTCTTCAGGAGAAGAATCATCAGACGAAGGCAGTCCTTCATCTCAGCCTTTGACACCACCCACGCCTATGGAAAATACAAATAATCCCTCCAGACTTTGGCTCGATGAAGATGTAGTGGCCATACCTGGGCCCCAACATCCTTTGCCTAAACATATGGAGAAATGGATCCCTAAATTTGACCCAGATTCCAAGTAGATTGTTGAGGATCATATTAAAAAATTCATGTTGTCCATTAGGCTCCATAGTGTTGAACAAGAAGACGTAGTATGTAGAATTTTTCCGTACACCTTTGAAGGCAATGCTTCTACCTGGTACTTTGCCCAACAACCCCACACCATTGTGTCTTGGGATAGATTCGAATCCTATTTCCTTGAGAAATTTGGAGACAAAAAATCTCCTGAAGTCTTATTCATGGAACTCTCTAATTTAAAGATGAACCCCAAGGAAAAGATAAAAGACTTTAATCAAAGGTTTCTAACATTAAAAAATCGAATCCCCATGGATTCAATGCCTGTTGAAAATATTATCATCGCATACTACACGAAAGACCTACACCAAAACATAGCAATCTGGGTAAAAAGGTCTAAGAAAACAACTTTGCTAGAAGCCTTCGAGGAGGTGAGTCAAATCGAGAAAGATATTCTCAACCTAAAAGACAATATCTGCAACGAGGCAGAGACTACCTCATCCTCCAAGAAGAAAATCAAAATTCTTCCTAGACCTCCCTAAACCAAAACTCAATTAGACGGTTCTGATCTTGAAAGTTTACACAAAGTCGTTCAAAAGTTTTCAAATCAGGTTATATATTTGAGAAGATCAGTTGAAGAAGCTTCTTCAAGCAAAGGGCCTTACAAACCCCCTTTCAGAAAACCTTTTCCAACAAACCGACCTAACTCAAATTCTGAAGGCTTAAATCTAGAAAGCTTACAATTTGCTATCCAGACAATTCTAGAAGCACATAATAACTTGATTCCTCCCGAGATTCCTTAAGACGTGGCTGAACAAGAAATAATGGAAGAGGCCGAATCCTCTCCCAACATTTTTGGGCATTTTTCAGATAGTATCTTTCAAGCTAATTTCGAAACAGTGCATCCTTACAACACCATAAGTAAGACAACGAATAAATATTCTTCTAAAATTGGAACTAATGCACCTCAAAAACATTTTAAACCAATTGAAACTAAACAGAATTCAACAAATCCAAGTTTAGAGTATGATTTGATTGAAGATCTCAAAAAACTTAGAGCTAATATTTATGTTTACGAATTATTGAAATTTCCTTTTCTTCTGTAAAAGATGCTGCAAAATATTGCAGAAAACAACAAAAACAACAATTCAAACAACAACAAATTTGTAGAAAACAACCCCAAAACACCTCAAAGGTCTCCGTTAAAATAACGCTAGAGTCCTCTGATAAAAGAGACCTTGCTGTAAAAAGTGTAACAAATGTAGATAAACTAGTTCCAGGGGCTACGACTAAAAAACAACAAACTTTTGCTGTTAATACTTGCAGAAATGTCCCACCCTTTTTGTTGACTTTTGAAATTTTCAATAGGAATGTATATAATTGTATGGTAGATTCAGGTGCATCGTCAAACGTAATGCCTTGGTTTGTCTGCCAAAAAATCAATGCTGAAGTTCAACCTTCTAGTCTGAAAATTATTCAGCTTGATCGGACTAGTGTTAAAGTAATAGGTGAATTAAAAAATGTACTTATCAGATTATCATCTAATCCTAAAGTCCATCAGGTTATTGATATTATTTTCGTTGATATCTCCGAAGTATATGGCTTGTTTTAAAGTAGAGATTGGTCCGAACAACTACATGGTTATTTTGCGACAGATTGGTCTCACTTGTGGCTGCCCGAGAATGGAAAGCCTAACATAATCAAGGTCAATTGTGAACGTTATCTTAAGTTCACAATAACTGATTTAAATGATCCTAATGAACCATTCACTGCTTCCGCCAATTCACCTGAAATGCAGGGGATGAACACTTTTTTTGGCAATTTCATAGATGAAACTTCTACTATTACTGTCCTGGAACAACAGTCCGAAATTATGACATGCACACAATCAACAACCCTCTCTCGGTGGTCACATGCACTTGACGAAAATCAGATCTGGTCTCTTTACTTCGATGGATGTAAATCTAAGGAAGGAGCCGGTGCAGGATGTGTGCTCATTGATCCATCATGTAACAAAACTTTGATTCCTTTCCGGTTAGAATTTGAATGTACAAACAATACAACCGAATACGAGGCACTTCTGCAAGGTCTCAGAAAAGCACTAGATTTGAGGATTCAGAATTTGATAGTCTTTGGTGATTCATAAATTGTGGTTAGACAGGTAAAAAATTCTATTCACTGTTTATCTCCACACCTGAAAAGCTATCAAACTAAGGTATGGAATTTAATGAACAAATTTTCTGCGTTTAACATTAATTCTATTTCGAGATTCAATAATTTTGAGGCTGATTTGTTAACTAATGTCGCCTCTAAACTTTTTCCTACAGAAGGCCTTTCTTCAAATGCGTTTTCTGTCGAGTTGTTGTTTAGACCATCCATCTTGGACAACATCACTAATTGGAGAGTTTTTGATGATGATCGATAGATTATCAATTTTCTGCACATGGAAGATACTTTCCAAGGCACAGTTATCGACAAAGGCACCCACAACGAAGACCTTCGCAATTTTACGGTAATACCGGATCCAAGATCTCCGGAGTCAACATCAGATCTGGTATATTCTATCCCAAAATCTGTGGTAAGATTAGAAAGGTTTTATGATCTACACAATAAATTCAGAAAATCAGTGAATTGTAAAATGAATAGTTCTTCCTTGACACATGAAAAAGTAAATTTAGGAACTTAAGATAACCCACAGTGCATCAATTTGGGGATGTGGTGTTCTGAGCAAGAAAATACAACATTTATTAAGTTGTTTAAGGAATTTAAGGATGTCTTTGCTTGGACATATGACGATCTAAAAACCTTTAATCCTAACATCATACAACACATTATTCCCATGAAACCCCAGACCCAACCTTTTCAACATAAGTTAAGAAAGATGCACTCAAAACTTGAACCAACGGTCAAGAAAAAACTAAACAAACTCTTGAATGCTAAAATAATTTTCCCAGTAAGACATACACAGTGGGTCTCTAATCTTGTCCCTGTAAGGAAGAAGAGTGGTGAAATCCGACCGTGTATCGATTTCTGAAATTTAAACCAAGCATTTGATAAAGACAACTATCCTGCTCCTCCCATGGAACATATCCTCTAAAAAGTATTCGGTTCTGAAAGATTATCGCTATTGGATGGTTTTTCAGGGTATAACCAAGTCCTTATGTCTCCCCTAGACCAGCTTAAGACCACTTTCTGTACTCCATGGGGTACCTATGCTTATAGAAAGATGCCCTTTGGGCTTATAAATGTCGGTGCCACCTTTCAGAGAGCGATGGATATCACTTTCCATGGTCTAATCAATCAATCTGTAGTAGTTTATCTAGATGATGTCACTATATTCTCAAAGAATAAAGGTGATCATTTAGCTCATCTAAGATCTATTCTACAATGATGTCGTAAGTACGACATCTCTTTAAATCCTAAAAAATCCGTCTTTGCAATAGAACAAGGCAAGCTACTCGGATTCATTGTATCCAATGAAGGGATGATCATTGACCCTGAAAGGACTCAAGTCATTTCAAAACTCCCCCCTCCCTCTTCCAAAAAGTCCATGCAATCTTTCTTAGGTCAGATAAACTTTGTTAGAAGATTCATCCCTAGCTTTTCAGAAATGGTCAGGCCATTACAAAACTTAATAAAAAAATATGTACAGTACCATTGGGGACCTCTAGAAAGTCAATCTTTTGATTCAATAAAAAAGGCTATAGTAGACGCTCCTTCCCTAATGAGCCCTGATTTTTCACAAGATTTCACTCTCTACACGTTTGCCTCTGATCGGTCTTATGCTGCTGTGCTAACTCAAAAGAATGCTGAAAACAACGAAGTTCCTATTGCCTTTATGAGCTCAGCCTTTAAGGGAGCAGAACTTAATTACCCAACAGTAGATCAATGGGCTTATGCTATTTTTAAAGCAGTAAAACACTTTCAATCTTATCTACTGAAGTCTAGGACGAAAATAATTGTCCCTTACCCTGCTGTCAGGAATTTGTTAGTACAGAAAGAACTGGGTGAAAAAAGGGAAAACTGGGTCACCTCCTTACAAGAATATGACCTTGAAATCACTTCAACACAAATTGTTAGAGGCCAAGGGTTATGTAAATTGGTCGCTGATTCAGTTGTAGAACAACATAATAAAACTGATATGTTAATTCAAGATCAACACAATCAAAATCAAATCTGCTGTGCACAAAATCTTACTAGTCCTTAGTATGATGACATCAAATTTTATCTAATTCACAGATCATCTCCCCGTCACCTCGATCCAAAAAAGAGGAGAGCGTTAATATTAAAATCTGCTTCTTTTCATCTCGTAAATGGCATATTTTTTCGCCAAAATTTTGATGGAATACTTATGTGTTGTTTAGAAAAAGATGAGGCAGATAAAGTCTTATCAGAATTACGTGCAGGGCAAGCTAGTGGGCATTTTGGTGGAGACACCACTACCCACAAAGTATTAAGGGAATGATATTACTGGCCTACTCTTTTCAAATATGCCCAGGCATTATGCCGCAAGTGTGTAATCTGTCAAAAGGCTTCTGGACGAGTACAGAAGTTAGCATTCCTGTTGCAACCTGTCTTGGTAGACTCCCCTTTTCAGCAATGGGGCCTTGACATTATAGGCCCAATCAACCCCACCTCCACGCAACAACATAAATACATCATAACAACCATATATTATTTCACCATATGGTCCGAGGATGCACCATTAAAAGTGGTAAACACCAGCCATGTAATATCTTTCCTGAATTCAAATATTATCACTCGTTTCGGTATTCCTGAATGCCTAGTATTCAATAATGTTTCCTATTTTTTGTCTCTCGAAATGAGTGATTTCTCTTTAGAAAAAGGAACAAAATTAAAGTATTCTGCCAGCTATTACCCCCAAGGCAATGGTTTGGCTGAATCAACTAATAAAAACCTGATCAATATCATCAAGAGAACGGTCTCCGAAAATCATAAAAACTGGCATAATGCACTATTTAATGCAATCTGGGCTGATAAGGTAACTCTTAAAATTGTTGTTGGTAATTCCCCCTTTTTTCTCGTTTATGGTAGGGAAGCGATTCTTCCACCACATGTTCTTCTTCCATCTCTGCAGTTATCGTAAAAGGTTCAAGAAGAAGTCTGTCCTCCTTTGGAAAATCAGATTAATGCTTTGCTGAAGTTAGAGGAAGTAAGGGCTCAAGCAAAACAAAAATTGGATCAACATCAACTCATTGTCAAAAACTGGTTCGATTTCAATTCTGCCTCGAACAAAAATTTTGAGGTAGGTGATCTTGTCCTTAAGTGGGACAAACCTCATGAGGGGAATGACGAACATACTAAGTTCCAAAACCTGTGGTTGGGACCATTCTTAATTGCTGAAAAACTAGGTCCCAGTTCTTTTCGCCTGCAGAATTTAGAGGGACAGCCAGACACCTTCCCGATGAATGACCAAGCTCTTAAAAGATATTTCACCTGACAACTCTCCCATACACCTTTTCTAAATATTTTTTTTGTTTTGATTTCCTTTCTGTTTGTTTTTCTTTGCTGCTTTGTTTTTGTTTTCATTTTTGTTTATCGGTCTTTTTGAAACAAACATGCCTGTACTATGGTCTAGCTCAGACAAAGAAAACAAAATACTTCATCTCGAAAATAGCTGTCAAAGACTGTCAGAACATCAATTGCTTTCTTTCTTTGAAATTGTAGGCTAGTTAAATATGACTTTTTGTTTGAAATTCGATTCCTCGGTTTCAATTTGCACTTGAAAGTACTCACGATTATCTTAAAAAAATCCTCTTTACGCTGTCCCTGCTCTTTAAGAAAGCAACTCAATGATGTCTCCCTATTCTTGAAAATTAGTTTTATTAATGAACTATTTTTCAGATCTTGATGAAGGATGAAAAGAAAAATTTAAAGGCCCGTGAAATATTAAGTTGTGATAAAAAAACTGTAGTTTTCAGCGTCACCCCGCTCTGTTGAATATTTTTAAAAAACTATACCAGAATGTGAATAACCTCTCAGAGAGCTGTGGGAAGTGTTTGTAAACCCGCTGGGACACTGAACAGGTCTGCTGGCAGTGGGTAAATGCATGTATGACGCCAAGACAACTTCGCTGGGGTACTGAACAGGCCCGCTGGCAGCGAAGCGATGTCAGGTAAAAGAAAATTCTCAGATATAAATCTTGTTTTGGCCATAAGCGTCCTTCGTTCTGATTTGAAATTTCTTGGACAAGATATAGACGTCAGAGTGGGTTAATTGACATCCTTGTCGAGGCTATGGATGCCTGCTGGCAGCAGTGGCCCTATCAACAGTATTGGAGACATTAACTTAAACGTCTTGGCTTTCTTTTGTAAAGTTTGTCACTATATTTCGTTCTTTTTAAATGAAAGATATCTAAAACTGGACTGCGTCATGATTATTAAAGATGTTCAAATAACCTTTCAGTTGTTCTTCGATTTGAAGTTTTTCAGATTTCTCTAACCTGAACTCATTCGTATTACAAAGATATCTACTTCTCCCAACATGTCGCCATTGTTGGCAGCCCAACATATTTTTTAACTTTTTATACCAGTTAAACGATCTATATAGCTCCCTAACTAGGGTCATGAATTTTTATTACTCTTCATGAGCAATTTTTGAAATGATAGTTGTAAGTTGTCGCTTTTCCCTATTGTTTTTTCATGTTTTGTTCATGATTGAAAGCATGAAAACTTGCGACTGTGTTACCATCCTGTTTGAAAATCTATTAAAGGCAAATTGTTTCTACAGTTTATTAATGAAACCTTGTTCCTTGCCATGAAGAACTAGTCTCTTTATTTCGATTCCTTGAACACTAATCATGCTTAGGGATTGATATTTATATCAACAAAGGACCTTTTTGATTTGAGCATTGGCATGGTTTTTTGTTGTTGTTTGATTCTTGGTTATATGTTTCTTCATTACTAGGTTTTTGATTTTCGATATTTAACCTTCCAAACCATATGATCGAACCCACTATGTCTCACACTCATTTCCTTTTTAATGCTATGGTACTGGCTTGTACTTTTTGAAAGGTGGCGATGAGATTTGCAGTCAACCATCATTTCTGAGACTGGTCTTGGGCTTTGCAAACCCTCTTCGCATGCATTTCAATTAACGCCCATCTTATCGTTATGATTTTCTACTCATACGCCGTTCATTGTTGGTGTTCTCGAGCTCCGGGTATGTCTCTGGTCTATCTCACAAACCCTCCCTGCACGCTGTGTTTGATTGATTACCCTTTCACCCAGTATGGCTCCTATTGTTAGAGTCGAACCTAATGGAATTCAAACTCTTCTCTTATATGACGATGCCAGAGAAGATCTAGAGAGTAATGGTTGGCTCGTTTTCCTTAGAAAATTTTAGGGTTTCAATTTACAAACTGCCCAAGAATTCGCTTTCTCCTTCGATGGGTGTAGAGCTAAGGTGGGTGATGTCCAACTTGAGGTTACAAAGTATTTCTTGAGTCAAGCTACAGGAATCCTTGCAAGCGGTCAAAGGTGGTTCAAAAATGCAAAAGTGGAAGAAGTTCCTTGGAGTCTTCTATTTACATCTTGGAAGATAAAAGGATGTGACAAAGGTATGCCCATCTCTTTACTGAAAGTTCACTAGCATAGTCTGCTTGCTGTGTTAAAATAGTTTGTCACCTGTGAAGGACATTTCGGTCTTGTGTTTCTTTATCATTTGTGTCTGCTTATGATTTTTATGGGGTTTCATTTGAACATGCCATATTATCTATTGATGAGCCTTTATAAAATGGGAAAAAGGTATAGAAAACAACGTTCAAACTCGAGCCTCTTCCATCACGACTTAATAAAAATCTTGCTTGTGCATCAATTAAAGTTGCAGAATGACAGTTGGGATTCATTCATAACTAGAAATGGTTTTGGTAACCCTGATATGGAGGAGGTTGACAAACTCGTGGTTGAAGAGACCCTTGTCTACCCTACAATGCCCTTCTCACCTACCCAGGCCTGTGTCTCAACCTCCTACAACAAACCCTTACCCGATCCAAAGGTTATTAAGCAGACCAGTGGGCAGCCTACACATCTTAATGACTCTGTTAAAAATTTAAAGAAATCTACAAGCAAGATATCTAAAAGCTATGCTGATATAAATTTTAAGAACAAGAGAGCCGGGAGGTTGATTTCGAGGAGGCTTCTTAACAAGTCGAACCCTCATGCAAGATCGATCAGCATGATCGAGGTCCATGAGAGTTCAGACTCTAAAATCGATAGGTTCATCGCTGAAGAAGATCCCATTTCATTCGAGCCACACCTCGATCGACCCTACAATTTTGTGGACAATTTACCTCCCTATCTCAAACATAATGCAGAGTTTTCTGGTATTAAATTGGGTAATGAATCTACTGTCCGTATGGAAGATGCTCAGGTTCACAATCATGTTTGTTCCCAAGAGACTATTTCTCAGTCGAAGTGTGAAGTTTTTTGTTTCTGGATCGATAAATACTACATTGATGCACCCATCCTACAGCCACAGGTTAAGGCTCTCACTGATTATATTAATGCCTTAACTAATAAAAACCATAGGCTCGAGTCTCTCTTTCAAGGAAAAGAGAAACGTATAAAGACTACAGGGAATGTAATTTTTAAGAATGTTGAGGCTGCAACGACCGTAGTAAATTCCAAAATTGTCTGATACGATTTGATCTTACAGTTGGAGGTATGATCCTTTTATCTTAAAATAGGATTATTTGTTAAAACTAGATTGCTTTGTTCTTTCAATAAATTTGATTTCTTTTACTAAAATAACTAGCTACAAAATCACAAGATTTTGTAGCCAATTATGTTAATTTTAAATTTGCAAATTAATGGTTGAATATGTATCTAAATCTTTCTATTTTTCCTTTTACTTTCAGGATATTCAGGAGTTCATGGTTACCAGTTGATCTGAGGCATCTTTGAGACTTGCCAGTCATGTCTTTGATACATCTTGTATGAATAGAAATAAACTTTTGTTATCTTTAGAGGATTTAGTAGGATCTGGGTGGTTGTATCCCCCTTTTATTTTTGTAATCAATATCTGATCTCAGAGGAGGAAACAATGACCTTTCTGAAGGCTTTATAAACCCATTATTTTTGTAATCTGGACATCCTGGCCTGGGGATAGTTGTGAACAACTTATAGTCGAATTTGGACATAACAAGTATTTACATTTATGCTTTAGCCATTTGTAAATGTTGTTGTTGTATTTAATTTTTTTATCTTGATAATTTGATCACTGTTGATAGCTTTTGTCTTCGCAGATTATTATGTCGTCAAGATAGTTTCTTCTCTCACAGTTCATGATTTTATGCTTCAGTTGTATAAAAATAGTGAATGATCATTCAATTCGTATTATAAGGCTTACCTTAAACATGTTGATTGATTAAATGCAAGCTGTAACTGTCGGATTTATCTTATGTGTTATTCTTTGCATTCTACTATATCACAGTAATTATTTTGCATCTTATCGTTTTATCAATTAAATACACCAGTCAATGTACAGTTTGGCGTTTATTCCAAATAGTGTGAAGATGCACAACAGATTTATCTCGTGGATGGAATGATGTACGATTTATACAAACAGTTGGATGTGTACTCTTCAAGTGATTAATAGGTTAGTCTTTTCCTTTTTACTTGCTTGTTTATTATAGAAATTATTATATGTAGTATAATTTTCATTGTCTACATTTTTCTATTTGCATAGTAGTTTGATATTTGATCTTATAGATGCATACAGATTAAAAACAAACTAAAATAAATAGTACTTTTTGCTTTCTTTATTTACTTTCATCAAAAGAACCATTTCTACATTTGATTTTTTATGAGTTTAGATTAAAACCCATAATCTGTATATCTTGTATATATCAAAATT
>ML851361.1:18586-32044 GCA_009831015.1 Picea engelmannii
AGCTTGTGCATACAGATGTATGGGGACCATCTTAGGTATCATCTCTTGGTGGCTCTCATTATTATGTTACTTTTTTTAATGATGCAACTAGAAAAACTTGGGTTTATTGCATTCGACAAAAATCTGATGTTTTTGATACTTTTAAGAAATGAAAAGATTTGGTTGAGAATGAAATAAGAAAAAGGTTGAAGTGTCTCATATCAGACAATGGAGGTGAATATTGCAGCAAGGAGTTTGATGATTACTGTTCATATCATGGGATTTGTAGAGAGAAGACATTTCCAGGAACACCACAAGAAAATGGTATGTCAGAAAGGATGAACATGAAAATTATGGAGCATGCAAGGAGTATGAGATTGCATGCTGGTCTACCCTTGCAGTTCTAGGAAGATGTTGTAGATACTTCTATTAACTTATTAAACATAGGGCCTTCAATCTCTTTGGATGGTGGAATTCCAGAGGAGTCATGGACAGGTAAAAAGGTAAACTATTTTTTTGAAGACTTTCAGTTGTGAAGCATTTGTCCATATTGATAAAGAAAATAGAACAAAGCTTGAGGCAAAATCCAAGAAGTGTACCTTTATTGGATACAATGTTAATGATTTTGGTTATCTCTTATGGGATTATGAAAATCACAAAATCATTAGGAGTAGATATTTCATATTCAATGAGAAGGTCATGTACAAAGATCAGTTGCAAGGAAAAATACAAGAAAAATAAAAACCATAATACACCGTGCTTGATAAGATCACTGAAAAATAAATTCCAAAGGAACCAGAAAATCAAAATGTACAACAAAAGGAGCAACACATACCTCAAACTCCTGCAATTGTTGTTAGAAGATATACCAGGTTAAGTATACCCCCTGAACGATACTCTCCTTCATTGTATTATTTATTGTTGACTGATTCTGGTGAACCATAATGTTATGAAGAGGCAATGGAGGTAGACACCAAAAAGAAGTGGGAGAAAGGAATGAAAGAGGAAATGGATTCCCTGGTAAATAACCAGACTTGGGATTTGGTTCAGTTTCCTACAAGAAAAAGAGCATTACAGAATAAATGGATTTACAAGTTGAAGGAAGAAGATGGAGGAAAAAAGTGGTACAAGGATAGACTTGTTGTAAAGGGGTTTGAACAAAATAAAGGTATAGATTTTGATGAAATATTTTCTCCTGTTGTTAAAATGACTTCAATTAGGACTATTTTAATTCTTGTGGCAGTAGAAGATTTGCATCTTGAACAATTAGATATAAAAACAACTTTTCTCCATGGGGATTTGGAGGAAGATATTTATATGCAACAGACACAGGGGCATGAGGTCAAAGGGAAAGATAATTTGGTATGCAGGTTGAAGAAGAGATTTTATGGTATAAATCAAGCTCCAAGGTAATGGTATTTGAATTTTGATAGGTTTATGACAGAACAAGGTTATAGTAGATGTCATTTTGATCACTATGTTTATTTTAAAGGCTAGAAAATAGAAGCTATATTATCTTGCTATTGTATGTAGATGACATGCTTGTTGTAGGGTCTAATATGAAGTATATAAATGTGCTAAAGAATAAATTAGATAATTCATTTGCGATGAAGGATTTGGGTGTTGCAAAGGAAATCCTTGGTATGAAAATAACAAGTGACAGGAAAAATTGCAAATTGACATTGTCTCAAGGTGAGTACATAGATAAGGTGTTGGATAGGTTTAGAATGTAGAAAGAAAAAATAGTTAGTACACCTTTGGCCAACCATTTCAAATTAAGTAAGGAAATGTGTCCCAAGACACATGAGGAGATAAAATACATGTCCATGGTCCCTTATTCATCAACAGTTGGCAGCTTGATGTATGCAATGGTTTGCACAAGACCAGATATTTCACTTGCAGTAGGAGTTGTGAGCAGGTATATGAACAATCCAGGTAAAGAACATTGGGAGGCAGTAAAGTGGATTCTCAGGTATTTGAGAGGTACTGCTACTCATGCATTATGTTTTGGAGGTTCAAACACTGTTCTACAAGGACATGTTGATTCAGATATGGCAGGTGATAAAGATAGCAGGAGGAGCACCACATGGTATGCTTTTACTGTAGGTGGAACAACAATACGTTGGATTTTGAAACGAAAAAAGGTTGTTTCACTTTCAAAAATAGGGGATGAGTATGTTTATGCTACAGAGCCCATTAAAGAGATTATTTAGTTACAGAGGTTTATGGAGGAATTGGGAAAGAAGCAGGAGAATAGTAGGTTGTATTGTGACATTGAGAGTGCCATTCATCCTACAAAGAACTCAACATTCCATTTGAATACTAAGCATATATAGCTCAGGTACCATTTCATACGATCCATCTTGGAAGATGGACATTTGAAGTTGGAAACGATACACACTAGCCAAAATCCTGCAGACATGTTAACTAAGGGAGTAACCAGGGAGAAACAAAGTTCCTGATTAGTTTCAGTTGGTCTTCAAGCAAGAAGATGAAGATAAGAAATTTTCCAGGTCCAAGAAGAATCATAGTCCAAAAAATACAACATCATTGGATTTGTTTAGATCAATCTCCAAGTGGGAGATTGTTGGTTGCGGAGCCTGATTGTCTTCTTGATTCAGAGGTCGTTGTTTTTAGTTTTGTTTATACCCCATGAAGACTTTACACCCCAGAAGAATGTATACTACTCCACGCGGGGGAGTGCAAGGGGGGTTACCCCCCTGTGGGGTCTAGGGGGGCTATTCCCCAGCTGGGAGGTCCAAGGGCAAGCGAGCCCCCGAAGGAAAAATTGCCTTGTAAATGTATATTGTAATTTCATAGTAAATCTAGACCATTCATTATAAGGTCGTAGATATGACGGTAGAATTTATTTTAGTGTTTTTTTTCCCTAGAAGGCAACCGTCTTTTATGAGGGAAATGTATTGTGGCTATGCATCAATTGAGAATATTGTATTCTAAGTGAGGAGACTATGAGAGAAAGAAGAGAAAGTTACAACGGGTGTGCTGTAGGTTGTATCTCTTCATTTGCTGGGAATAAGGGAAGGACCTAACAATTTCTTTGGTAGACGTAACCCACATTGGGTAAACCAAGTATATCTCTGTCTCTATTATATTGTGCATCTTCTATGTTTTATTTCCGCATTTGTTTTATTTTATTGCTCCGCAATCCTATTTTTTTTAAAATAATATATTCTATATCCCCATTTCTTTATGAAGGCTTCATCTAGCGCATCAATATTTGCAATGGAGGTTGGAGGGAGATCCCGAAACCATTTCTTAACTTCCCCATCGAGGCTTTGTACAAAAAACCTCATTCACACATCTACATAGTTAATGTTGAAGTTGTCTACAAAGCTGTAGAAGGCTATTGGATGTTCCTCAACAATGACACCCCCTTCCCCATTATATCTTGGAAAATATTTCATGTAATCTGTGTCTAGGAGTGCCTGTAATCCTACAGGAAAAACTAGGGGGGCATATCTAGCAGCAATTATGGAATCCATCCTGTTAACAACCATTGTTTGGGCAGTAGGAATATCATGATTGATTGGAGATGAAGGGGTGGATGTTGGACTAGATGATGAAGTGGAGGTAGGGGCTGAAATAATCTGAGAGTCCTTGGAATTTCGATTCTTAGGGCTAGCAAATTCAAGCTACTTGTGATAATGAAGAAAAGTGGACTCTTTGGGTGCAACTTTACCCTTGAGGGATGAGGTATATCTCTGAGCTAAGGTTGATTTTCTTAGTTTCCTTTCTGGCTCAGAGACTATGTGTCCTTATCAAGGTTAGGATGAGCCTGAGTGGCTTTGATGTGCTCATATTTGGATCTCTTGAGTCCTTTTCTAGGAGCCAATATTTCTTTTGTGAAGTTTACTCAATGGAGTCTCCAGGTGAAAGATGGCGGTCTGAAGGCGTCTGATATTTGTTCACCATCAAAGGTTAAATATGATTATTGTCATTCTCCAAAGGAAATATATTTCATTACTCCGTTCCTCGACAACGACACCATAAGATGTTGGTCCTAAAGTCTGCACCTGACTGCTAAAGGGCATAACTAGGCCACCTCAAGTTTAGAATGGTTGGTTTTTAAATTTTGTTGGTCAGTTAGAGGGTTGGTTTTACCAAGAAAAGAGTATGGTTGGGTTGGAAAAATTATATATATGAGGGTTCTCCTTGGCTGGAGGCACACAAATGACAAACAAGTGAAATGATAGAGGTAACAACAAAGGGAAACAACAAACCACTCAATGAATAATTTGTTACAAGAAGTTTAATACTTAAAATATCATTTCAAGATATTAAACATGTATCAAAAACACAATTACTCCCACAGGTTGCAATGTAAACAAATATTCACAAAATCATTTGTTTTTTCACAGGTTGCATATTAGTAAAGACAAGTTATACAATAGCTGAAGGAAATGAAATGTACTTCACACAAATAAAAAACTGCATTCAAGATAAGATACAAACACGTGTAGATTTGGAAAAAAACACCGTCATCAAGAGTATATTCACCAGGTAGAGAGATTTAATCCATGCATATATGGTCAACGAGCTTGATGTATTGATCTTCTTTTCCCAAAAACCGAACCCTCAAAACATACAACAAATGCATATTTATCAAAGTTGCAAAGTTTCTCATCCATCTGGGACTGATGCTTAACTCTACACTACTAGTTGTAAAACAACTCATTAACTTAGCTAAAAACACTGTTGGAGTATATTAAGGTATACTTCGAGCTTGAATTAATAAAAAAAAAGTGGTTCATATCACACACAAATGACCACTTATGATGCCTTAATCTAAAAGAGTCTTGAACTTAAATAATTAAAACTGCTGCCAATCATAAACCAAACTGATTCATATGTTGAATCGAACCGAGTCTTGACAGAATTAACTAGGAGTGATAGAACTGAGTTTTGTATCGAGCACTGGTATCCATGCACACTGTTGGCAGTGTTCTTCTTCAGCTTATCTCCTGGGGGAAGAAGCAAGTCTTCTGGTGCTTTTTCTGGAGTCTTCAATATTCCTTGTACAGTTTGAAGTATAGTTTCTCCAATTCCTAGTTGTGGTGTTGCAGGGTATGAATCTAAAGCTTTAGTTCTATACCTTTCGACTATCACCGAGCTGCTGCCATATGACCAATATGATTTCGTAGACTAGCTCGACGTTCCCTTCATTTGTCGTTGTTTGGAAACTTTAAAATATGCAATTAATGAGGATAAGCCACTTTGGAAATTCATCGTTCATGAGATTTTGAATGTAGAGTATATATATATATCCCAAATGAATAAAATCATGAAGTCATTAACCAATTCTTATGCTAATTAAACCGAGATTAAGATATCTTATCATTAAATATTTCGGGACTTCAGGACTCCGACTCTGCGATGTTCAGGATCTTTTGACTGTAGAGTTTGAGAATATCTCGAAGAATGATCTCCCGGAGTGACGTGGCTGCATGATGTCATAGTCAGTGATGTGTCGTAAAAAGAAGAGTGACACGTGTCACCTAAAATTGTATAGATGACGTAACCAAAGGTGTCTGAAATGAGTGTTGTGTGTCATCGATAGATTAATTCCACAATCAACAAATGAATGCCATGCATCGTCGGCTCTTTGGTGTTCATGAGGTTTTGAATGCAGAGTATGAATATCTCCCGGAGGACTATCTCCCAGAGTGACGTGGTGGTTTGGGGCTTCGACACTTCGGGGAACTATGTTTTCTCTTGATTGAAATCTCCCGTATAGAAAATCTTGCGAAGTGACATGATGACATTTTGACACTTCGATGATTGGGGGCTCCTGTACTTCAGAAACTTGGAGCTCCGAAGATCCATGGAACTGCGTTTTCTCTTGATTGAAATATCCCAGAGTGACATGGTGACCTTTCGACACTTTGATGTTCGGGGGCTCCTGTACTTTGGCAACTCGGAGCTTCGAAGCTCTAGGGAACTACGTTTTCTCTTGATTGAAATCTCTTGGAGTGACAATCTTGCGGAGTGACGTGGTGGCCTGTTGTCACAATTGATGATGTGTCATAAAAATGAGAGTGACATGTGTCACCTGAAATAACGCAGATGACATAACCAAAGGTGCTTGAAATGAGTGCCATGTGTCATCTGAAATCAAGTGACAGGTGGCATATGACACATCAGTTGAAAAAGACTCTGACACTTCAGAGGTTTTCGCTTGTTCTAGATTGAAATCTCCCGGAGTGACAATGTTACAGTGTGAAACTTCATATGCTTTGTTGTTAAACCTCGCACGATTTTGTAACACTGAATTCACAAGAGCCGTTGATCTTAATTGACTATTGGATCTCCACCGTCGAAAGTTTAACCTATTTGTTTGCTCACAATCTAAGCCTGAAATCCACAGATTTGAATTGTTGTGTTTTTCTTTTGGATGTTTCCTCTACAAACAAAGGACTTGGCTGACCTGCAGCACGCTCAATCAATGGTAAATATGATGAAAAATTTTCTGAACCCAAACCACGACATGTGATTATCCTTCAAGAAAACAAAAATAATTGGTGCAAAGAATCAATCAAGAAAGATAATGATAAAAAATTGAGTCATTTAGTAATGGGAAACCGACTTAACCAACCATAAGAGGAATTATTTTGATGAAGGTATAGGGAAATGAGAGAGGAGGGGTAGGGGTGCAGAATTAGGTCATGAAAATGATGATGATGATGATGGGGATAAAAGAGACCCTAGAGGTTATTAACCTTCACCTTCTCCTTCATCTTTTACCATTGTTTCAACTGGACCACCTTCATTTTGACAAGGAGTTTCTCTTCTTTTTTCTAGGTCTTCCCACAATTCCTTAACAATATTTTTCATCTCAAGCAACATCCTTTGAAATTCCTTATCAACCTCAGAAAGATTATCTTCATGCTTGATTTCTTTCCTTCTAAATATACGTTCAATCTTAGGATTAAAAACTTCAAGTGTGACTTCACCTCACTTGGACTTGGACCTCGTAAGCATTCAATTGCAAATAAACGTCAAAACCAGCTCTGATACCAACTTGATCCTAAAATCCTTAGATTTAAAAATAACTCTTAAATACACATAAACATCCGACCAGATTCAGAATATAAATGATCGCTTGACTATTTTCAAAAACACATGTGAATATGCTTACTTGTCCATAAACTTCATTAATACTGATGGATAACTTGAAGAATAATGAGATAATACAAAAAAAATAAAAAAAACTCAAATTACATATATGGATGACATATGTCACTTCATCTTCAGAGTCCCTTTAGATAGTATGATTTATTTTAATCATCCCAAAATGTCAAAATTATAATGAAATTATACTTACAAATCCAATCTTGAGGACACTCCAAAAATACACTACTCAAATGCAAAAGCAAAGTTTACCCTTGAAATATTTGCAAAAAATTGTGAACAATGAGTATAATATTGACCATTTTTCGAACAGGCTCAATTTTACCCTCTTTGACATGCAAAACAATGTGGTACAATATCATTAATGAAAATATGAAATATACTTTTACAAATGTCCTCAAATCACAAAATAGACTTCAAATGCATGATCTTTGCTTAAAAATTAATCCAATGAGTATGAACTTGACTACATCCGGAAAAAATTCCTTATGGCATGTTGATGTAGGAGCATCGCTCCAAGCCAGCTAGCTGGCCAACACAACACACATTCAATGAATAAGGAGAGGCACAACCCTCTTGTTTCAAATTTTGAATTTGAATTTGTATTAAATGTTTGTAAGGCTGGTAGAGCCAAATCCGTGCCTTTGAGCAGGCTGTATTTAAATAAGGCCTTTAATTGTTGTAAGGCTGGATCTAGCTCTGATCTGGACTAGACAACCCATTCAATGTAAAGTTAATGTAATTGAATAGGGTAGGTAGCTTGGAGGGAAGAGCTCAAAGATCCGCCTCATGTAAAAGATCTTGGATCTTATGTTAGTAGTTGGATATAGAGAGAGAGAAGAACTCTGCGAGAGTTAGAGAGAGGAGAGGATAACCGAGACTCTGTTAAAAAGTCTGATCTCAAACACATTGTAAACAGAGGCATTTTATATTAATACAAACAACAGTTTCTTGCATGTTATTCTGTGGTTGCATGAATGTCTTTGTGTGTTCATTATATGCTGTAGATATATGATGTAGATGTGCATTTGGAGGGACATATAGGTTCTGCTGTCTATGGGTTCTTTGACTTCAGGTTTGGGGTTCTTTGAGGCTTCATGCAAGGAGTGCATGACAGAACACTGCAGGTTCTGAGAGCCAGTGCATATATGCACTTCTAAATTCTATGGATTCAGACAAGGACGTGCTAGGAGGGCGCATTAGATGAAGTCATTGGCTCAAGGATAAACTTCAAGGTTGCTGAATACCTTGGAGGTGAGACTGTGCAGAGGAGGACACAACAAAAGGCAGAATCTATGAGGATTTCTGTAGAGCTCTGACAGGAGGGCATTGAGCAGAAGAACGGGTTGCATTGAGTTCAGAGAAGACATAAATTTTGAGGAGTTCTGTAAAGATTTGCCAGGAGGGCATTGAGCAAGTGCATAGAGCGCACAGGAGAACTCTGCTTAGAGTTCATTTAAGGTAACATAATCACTGAGGGATTCTATAGGATCTCCGCCAAAAGGGCGTTGAGTAAGTGCCAATTTTCACAGGAAGAACTCTTAGAGTTATAAGGGAGAAAGAAGTGTCAAGAGGACCTTACAGGGTTGCTGAATACCCTGTAGACAAGAGATTTCCAAGAGGGTATCAGATTCTCCATATGAGGGAGAAAAGAGGGTCAAGTCCCTTAGAGGTCTGAGCAATAGAGAATCTCAGGACAGACAACACCTTTGTGTGTGCAGGGACCCTATAGGAATCACAAAGGTCATGAAAACCTTTCAAGGTTTCAGAGAAGAGAAGCTCAGGAGAAAAAGTGCTTTTGTGCATAAGAGAAACAACTGCAAGGAGTGTGGAGCTCGAAGGATCCTTCGAGGATTCAAAGAGAAAAAAGCACAAGAGGAAGAGTGCTTTCATGCACAGAGCTTTGCAAGTATCGCAAATACTGAAAGGAGACCCTTTGGAGGGTTTGAGTTCAAGGAAGCTCAGGAGGAAAAGCGTCTTCAAGAACGCAGACAAAAGCTGTGAGTAGAGGATTCGTAGCAAGGAGAAAAAAGCAAAGGCCGAGGCCTTTTGAAGCGTTTGAAATCTTCCAAAGTGAAGGAAGAAGCGTAAGCTCAAGGGAGGAGCTACAGTTTCCGTCGATTTAGGCACTTGAAAAAAATCTGGACCATTGGAGTTTCATGTCCAGGTGCAGGCAGGAAAGCGTTAGATGGAAGAGATATGGGTCGTCAGATCTCACGCAGATAGCTGATAGCCATCGGATTTGTGAAATGTTGCACGATATTTAACTCTCGTATGTGCAGAGGAGAAGACCTGTCAAAGTCCCAAAACGGTGAAAGCATCGGGACCATCCATCTGTAGAGGATGCGTGTCACGAGATCTTCGTATCTCGGGGATTCGGGCATCGAAGAGAGAAATGGAGAAGTCTTTCGACTTCGCGACTTGTGAAGTCCCGAAGTGATCGGGGAGCTACCGAGAGTTCGGATACCGGGAGTTTGAAGGACCAGGGATAAGTGTAGCTGGGGTCGCGAAGTCCCGAAACATCGAGAACATCGAGACCATCCAACAAGAGGACACATGGCAGTGAGAGACTTCCGAAAAGGCCATTTCAACATTTCGGGTACCAGGGAATGCAAAGGGAAGGAATTCAGGATTCTTGACCAGCGAGATCCCGAACGGATCTGAGCCATTGGATGTGGGAGGATCACAGCCGTTGATCTCCCTTTGATTTGGTACTTCGGTATTTCGGGTACCGAGAAGTCCAAGGAGCAAGGGCCGGGCAACCTTACATCGCGGGATCATGAAATGCGAAATCCCGAAGGCGTTGAAGAGCCATGGATGAAGTCGACATTTCGGCATACCGAGATTCAGTATTTTGGAATTCCTGAATGCAAGGAGTCTGTGCTCTTGGGTTAGAAAACCCTGAAGTTGTGAAAGCGCGATGGATCCTTGGAGCAGAATAGTGAAGGTGGGGATTTCGGGTTTCGGCAGACCGGGGATACCATAGACAGAGAACCGGGCAACTTTACATCGAAAGTCTCGAAGTCGCGAAACACAACACATCCTTTGGAGGAGAAAGTGGCCAGGGATTTGGCACTTTGGGCATCGACACTTCATCCATCCCGATGACTAGGAGTTGGGGCTCTTGGTGTTGAAAACATCGAAGTAGGCTGCGGTCACGGGGAAGAGCAGTTACATGGACCGAGATATGGACCAGGGGGCTAATCACTATTGAGTGCCATTCATACATTTCAACATTTCGGTGATCGAGGGATCGAGGAGGCAGAGACTCTCAATAGTAGGGCTCACGAAGTCCCAAAACCCAAAATTACTTTTCAGGAAAAGACCGAAGGTAATATTCGGTAACCGTGGGAAGGTGAAGCTCGCGCCTGATGCATGTTCGCACAGGCAGGGTTTCATAAGGACTTGTAGATCGAGTTCATGAGGCCTCAAGGAAGGCTGAAAGAACCATTTTGGTTCTGTGGATCCAAAGGATAGAACTATCTTAAGATCGGGAGGTCGTGCATAACTTGCTGAGGCAGGGGGTGCTACGTCAGAGTGGTATCAGAGCTCGATTTTTTCTGTATATTTCAGGCAGAAGGAGCTAGAGGAAAAGGAGTAGTCTGATACGCACCATAAGTGGTATCAGAGCTTGATTTTGTCTATATATTTCAGGCAGAAGGAGCTAGAGAAAAAGGAGTAGTCTAATATGCACCACGAGTGGTATCAGAGCTTGACTCTATTTGTATATTGCAGGCAGAGGAAGCGAGAGGAGAAAGAGTACTCTGATACACATCAGTTGTGGTATAAGATCTTGACTCTGTTTGTATATTGTAGGTATAGGAAAAGAGAAGGAGAAAGAGTACTCTGATACACATCAGTTTGGTATCAGAGGAAGGCAGAGTATTGAGACTCTATGGTGATTGATCGTAGGTACGCAACAGTCAAGAAGACAATCGGGAGGACTGAGGAGATGCTGGAAGCACTCAGGGTTGCAGAGTGATAACAGTAGGCTTGCCAGGAGGGCAGACAAAAGGCAAGAATATGGCTACTGAAGGCCATAGACGCGATGGAAAGAAGATCCATCAACAACCAAGCAAAGATGAGATGGATAAAGAGCTCACCGAGATCAGAGTGAGGATGGAGGAACTTGCACTGTAGATGCAGCAGGATGCAAGACCACATTGGGTGTATGAATGGCCCATGAGGACGAAGGTAAAATGGCTAGTCAGGGAATTGGTGGCCAAAAGACAATGGAGGTTGATAAGAGGATGGCTGAGGCATGCTGAAAGCCTCAGAAATAATGAGGAGGAGATGGTTCAGGTATGTGAACCAGAGGCTGGGAGGAATCTCAGTGATGCTGAGGATGAACTGAGATCACGGGAAGATCTCAAAGACTGCAAAGATGGTAGAACAAAAATTTCCAATTGCCAGGAGGGAAGTGAGATGATATCACTGCGGGATCTCATAGACTGTCAGGAGGACAACAAGGAAATTTCATGTTGCCAAGAGGGAAATAAGGTGAGATCACTGCGGGGTCTCATAGACTGCCAAGAGGGTAGGACTGGAAATTCAAATTTCCAGGTGGGCAATAATATGAGATCCAAGGATCTCATAGACTGCCAAGGGGGAAACAGAGAAATCCCATATTTCCAAGCGGGAAAGGGAGAGTAGATGAGCTCAGAGGTGAGTTCATATCAAGAAGAGGAGCTGATGGAGAAGAAGGATCAGACACATTTTATGATCATTGGAGGAATTCAAATATTCTTGCCAGGTATCCCAGTTGAGGCGAGAGTTTGTGTTGCCGATGTAGCAGCAACAGAAAGACAGCTAGCAGAGATTGTCAAATAAGAGGAAGAGTTGTAGCAGATATCAAAAGATGCCCAAGTAGAAGAAGGAAATGAGCATTCTGAGGAATGGCTCAAATTTTTCAGCTAGGAAGCTGAAACAAAGACGACTGCAACATTGGAGCTTGCAGCAGTAGAAGAGGAGGAAGCAGACAACATGGATTTTGTTGATCTGTATCAAGAATTGGAAGATCTGGAGAAGAGGGTGATAGTAAAAAGATTTCACATCCAACATATCAAGTTGGAGACAGATGGAGGAGCATACCAGCTTGGGGAGAAGCTGGAAGAAGCTAGAAGTATGCCAGCAGGAGAAATGGCAGCATCAGAACTGTCACAGGAAAAAGCTGAGTAGTAGCTTAGTGATAGGATTGCAAAGTTGAACTTTGCAGCAGAATGGGCACTTAACGCCACAGAGGATGAAGAATATAGCATGGGAGATCTGGTAGATCTACCCACTGATGAGGAAGAATTGCAGCAGAAGAGACTGCCTGAACAGAGCCAACCATGGAAGCAGCTGAACGAGGAGATAGAGTAGGTCAGGAGGTTGATGTTGAAGTCAGCACAAGAGACTACTAGCAGAGAAAGGCTGAGCAGAAGAGGGTCTGCCATAGCAGCAGAACAACAACAACAACAACAACAACAGACAAGTGGAGCAGATGAACAACTCCAAAGAGCTATTTGGGATCCAGGTGGATTTCAACAACGATGTTGGGATGTTCATGAGAAGGAGCTCATGAATTATTCAGAGCAGAGGAGTATGATGCAGGAGCATTGCTCCAAGCCAACGAGCCAACCAACACAACGCGCATTCAATGAAGAAGGAGAGGCACAACCCTCTCATTTCAAATTTTGAATTTGAATTTGTATTAAATGTTTGTAAGGCTGGTAGAGCCAAAGCCATGCCTTTGAGCAGGCTATAGTTAAAGAAGGCCTTTAATGGTTGTAAGGCTAGATCTAGCTCCAATCTGGACTAGAAAACCCATTCAATGTAAAGTTAATGTAATTGAATAGGGTAGGTATCTTGGAGGGAAGAGCTCAAAGAACCCCCTCATGTAAAAGATCTTGGATCTTATGTTAGTAGTCTGATAGAGAGAGAGAGAGAAGAACTATGTGAGAGTTAGAGAGAGGAGAGGAGAGCCGAGACTCTGTAAAAAATTCTGAGCTCGAACACATTGTAAACAGAGGCATTTTATATTAATACAAACAACCGTTTCCTGCATGTTATTCTATGGTTGCATGAATGTCTTTGTGTGTTCATTATATGATGTAGATATATGCTGTAGATGTGCATTTACAGGGATAGATAGGTTCTGCTATCTGTGGGTTCTTTGACTTTAGGTTTGGGGTTCTTTGAGGCTTCATGCAAGGAGTGCATGATAGAACACTGTGGGTTCTGAGAGCCAGTGCATAGATGCACTTCTGAATTCTGTGGATTCAAACAAGGACGTGCCAGGAGGGCGCATCAGCTGAAGTCATTGGCTCAAGGAGAAACCTCAAGGTTGCT
>ML851362.1:0-14695 GCA_009831015.1 Picea engelmannii
CTCTCAGTGTAATAGCTCATTGGAATCGGGAGGAGCAACACTACAGGATGGGATGGCTAGAAGTGACTTTCAATGGCCAGGGAAGCCACAAGGAGAGATAAGGAGCTTTTCAAAGGTAAAAAGGTTAATTAATTAATTAAAGTAATTTAATTAATTAATTAATTATTAATAAAATGAAAGTCACTTTGGAGGGAGAAGGTGAGCCAAAAAGTATAAAGGAAAGGCAAGGGCCTCTTCTCATGCATTCATGTATGATTATTGTTTGATATATGGCTTCTATCTAGTGAGCCCAACATTGGGGGTTTTGAGGGTTTTGACTTAACAAACCCTAGAGGACGATTCGATGGTGAAAGATTCCACCTAGCTTATCCCAAGCTTGGTCTCGGAGCTGCAATACACTCCCACACCATTCTAGTTCCATATCTACTCAGTTGCAAGAGGATTCCAAATCAGTTGCTTGTGCAGATAGAGAGAGGGCGCACCAGTTGGGGGTTTCTAGCAAGGGGGCGCACCATTCATTGAGGAAGGATTCGTCCTAGCTGAGGAGAAGGGATTCTGGGAATTCCAGGTATTGGGTTTCCTTTGCAGGTGTCTTGGCATCATTCTTGGTGATTTTTCGGAGTCTTTCAGTGGAGGATCGATTTGTATTGAGAGTGGGTCGTTTTTGCAAGAGGAGGGCCCACCATTATTTGGAGGGTAGCTAGATCTAAGGATCTAGCCAGTATTTTGAGGATTTGAGCACTTGGGTTCTCATTGCAGTGTCTTGATCTATCATTGTGGAGAGTTTAAGATTATTTGGAGGCCTCTTTCATCACGGCCGAATTATCTAGGGCTTCAGTCATCCAGTGGGGCACACCATTCAGTGGAGGAGTTCAGATCTACAGAGGTTGAGAGGGATTTTGGAGATTCGGGCACCTGGGTTGTTCTTACCATCACCCGATCTACTGTTTTGCATATTTCTAGAGGTGATTGGACATCTTTGGCACTAGGGCCGAATTGTTGAGGAGCTTCAGGTATCCAGCAGAGCGTGGCATCTTCCAGCAGTGAGGGGTTTGGCACTTGGCATTGGTCTTCATCTCTTATCTAGCCTTTGGAGGCTTATTTTGTATTGTCGAGAGCATTTTGTAGCAGCTCAAACTTGTTATCTATTGTCTATCATCTTGGCCATCTATTGAGCATTCCAGATCGGCATCTCCATTGTAGCAGGTTCTTCTATTTATGAATGAAGAAGATTTGTGATGTTTTGGCTTGTCTATCATATTGCATATGGTTGAGGTATGTTTCATGATTGTCTATTCTTGTTATTTGTTGCATACACACATATAAACACAAGTAAACGAATAGATCAACAAACTGTTTGATGAAATACCTCACTCAGAAAATGTTTTAAAAAGACACCAAAACCGTGATGATCCTTGCATAATGGCTTGGGATCATTACAGAAGGTGCTCCTATTTTTTAGGAGGCACTCTATTTTTTAGAGAATATTTTTGGGAGATAATATTTTCATCTACCTCATCATTAAACTAGAAAACTTAGGAAATAGAACTAGGTGAGTGTGTAATATCTCCAACACCCCTTTGAACATTACTAGGGTGTAAATAAAGAATGGGTCCCAACAAAAAGGCCATGTTAGGTACCCATTTACAATGCATCTAATTAATGAACATTGAAAAAAGAGGAAAGAGGGAAAACCTCATGGGAACCCTCCCTCCCCCGCCCCCCCTCAAAGTACAATGCATCAAATGTGAAGAAGGAAAGAAAGACAATTGTTAAGCAACTATGTTCTTCAATCCAAGATGGTCACAAAAAATGCGGAACTTCTGCTCATTGAAAGTCTCAGTGAAGATGTCAATGGTCTGTTAGGATGTGGAACAGTACTGCAAATCAATGATCCTATCATGAACCATCTCTCTGATGTAATGCATATGGATCTGGATATGTGTTGTTCATTGTCGTTGTACTAGATATCTGCAAAATATTAGTGTGCTCTGGTTGTCACACCAGATGGCAGTCGGATGATGGAACTGGATACCAATCTTAATGAGGAAGTTTTGAAGTCAAAGTGATTGAATAGTGATGTTGACTGCACCTTTGTACTCATCCTTTGCTGACGATAAATCAATCGTCGATTGCTTTTTACTCAACCAACAGATGGGATTGAAACCAAAACTAAGCACGTACAGATAGGTTGACTTGTGATCTATGTTATCACCATCCCAAAAAGAATATGTGAATCGCATGAGATCCAATGCAAAACCTCCTACATAGTGAATCCCATAATTGGTGGTACCCTAAACATATCTGAGGATGCGCTTGGAAACCTTCTAGTGTAGTTCATGCAGATCCTGCATGTACCTAGAAACTTTCCCTACTGCATATGAGAGATCTGGTTGAGTGTGGGTGAGATACAAAAGGCTCCCCACAAGCTATCAACATAAGGTTTTGTCCACCAATGGTGTATCTTCGCCATCCTCAAGCCTTACCCCAGACAAGAAGTATGTGGCTACAGACTTGCAGTCTGTCATTTAGAATCTAATCAAGAGATCCCTAACATACTTAATCTGAGACAACTTGATTCTTGAAGAATCCTGGTTGATCTCAAGACCAAGTAAAAAGTGAAGTGGCCCCATGTATGTCATAGTGAACCTACCATGTAGAATGTCTTTGATCACAAAAATTGTTGAGGTCGAGCTACATGTGATCAAGAGGTCACATACATAGAGTAGTAGGATCAACAGAGAGTCAGAGGTCATCAACATATCACATGATGAGAAAGTAAATAGGAATCCATTTGATTTGATTCTGAGCTACCATGCTTTGGGCACCTGCTTGAGGCCATAGAGTGATTTTTTCATTTGACATACTTGAGATGAGTTTTGTATGAATCCTTGAGGCTGATCCATGTAAATATCCTCTGATATATCCCCATACAAAATTGAATTCTTCACATCCATCTAGTGAAATTCCCATCGCCTCGATACTACAATGGTGAGGGCTAACCAGATGGAGTCCATCTCTGCTACTGGAGAAAAGGTATCATCATAGTCAATCCCATGAATCTATTGAAATCCTTTGGAAGCCAATCTTACCTTGTACCTTCTCACATGTATGTTTGTTTCCCTCTTGGTCCTGTAGACCCATCTGCATCTGAAAAGATTCATGTGTGAAGGAAGAAAAAACAAATCCCAAGTCTGGTTCTTGAGGAGAGAGTTTTACTCCTCATGCATAGTTCCTTCCTAGAAGGAATTCTTTGTAGCCTTTGCATAGGTCTACAAGTAGTAAGCTAGAACCTTGTATCAATGCATGGGGATCACTAGTTTTGAAGCTGCAAGTGCAAGAGGTGGATCCTCAAACTGATATCTCATCCTCTTATGATCCGTTGGATCCCCCAAAAGATCACTCGCTACTTATAGGGTGGAATGCGCTCACTTGGGCATCTGCTATGGTTCATTATTTGTATTCTCATCATCTGCATAATCATCCTCATTTGAATCTAATTCAAAACTCAAATATGAAGGTTGATCTGAATGTATGGACTCATCATCTCAGATGTCTGGTACCAACAGAAGTACAAAAGTATCTGCATGTGGTTCTTGTGGTGCATGCATGGGAATTTCCTCAAACTGAACACTGTGCTCAATGATAATATTTTTCATTGAGGGATCAATCAAACTGTAACCCTTCACACCCTCAACATATCCAACAAAGATGCATGATGTTATTTAAGGATCTAATGCCTTCCTATTTTCAGAGGGTACATGGGCCCATGCTCGTGATCTAAAGATTAAGAATTGGGTGACTTTCATCTTGATGACGCTCCAAGCCTCAAAAGGTGGATCATATCCTTAACAGATCTATGAGGAGATCTTTTTTGCATGTATTTGGCACAATTAAGTGTTTCATCCCAAAACATGGATGGTAAGGACTTTGCATGCATCATGCAATTGGCCATATCTTTGAGAGATCGGTTCTTCCTCTCAACTACCATGTTCAGTTGCAGAGTGTAAGGAACTGTATGTGATCCAGAATGGATCCAGGAACCAAAATGAGTCTAGGAAGGCCTAAAAATCAAAGTTCTCGGAATGGCTTCAAAAAAGACTTGTGCGTAGGCCTCGTTGATACGAATCCAACGCAACTTGAACGGGATCAAACGGACACCGTATGCGAAAGATATCATTATCTGTTCGTTTTTTCAAACAGGCAAAATTTTATGACTGTGCAGTCCGTACAGTGCTGATGTGGCAACTGATTGTACAAGTCGTACAGATGTGCAGTGACGTGGTAGGTACAGTGGCATGCTAACTGGGCAAATATTGTTGACATGTGGACGAATTGTTGGTTGACACATTTCCTTGTGAGAGCGATTGTGATGGTGCCACGTGGCCCAATCATGGGCTACCACGTGGCACCCCTTCATTGGTTCGTTGGTTGAATGGAAAAAAATTTGTGGATTGTGTCGGAGTTGAACCCGTGACCTCTGGTCCGAGCGGAGTGCTTTGGCAGGGCCAGGCTACCATCCTTCCCACATTAGGTCTTAAAAACTATAGTTCAAATTAAATATTTGAATTGAAATAACAATGTAATTTGGGGCGATAAAGGGTTGGGGCCTAGCCCCAGCCCCGACACAAACCATACGACCCTTCACCATATGACCATGCACTGTATTTTTTTTGGAGCGCGGGAATATTTTTATGGGTTTAGCCCCGTTTTTTCTAACAATCCCGGTGCATACCACGTGACCTCCACCATATGACCCGGATGTTAATTGAATGGGCGCGGATATATGGGTTTAGAGCTCAGTCGGTCGGGCTAGCCTGTCAACCAAGGCGTGTAACCAAAGGCATAACCAGGGGCTAACAGTTGTGGCGTGTGGAGACTTATCCCAAGGCCATATGGCCATGCAAACGACCAGGGGTCGGGACTTAAGGGCCATACCAGGGTGCCAGCCAGCCCAAGGCCACATGGAGATAGCCCATATGACCAGGAGCCCGCGTGAAGGGGGATACGCCCTATTATTTTCCAATTTTGGGTTTTGTAACTATATAATAAAGATTTTATTTGATTTTCAACAGTTTTGAGATATTTGGGCCAATATTGGGGGATCTGGAGCCCTTTTTTAGGTCAGATCTTGGGGGGAAGTTGGGAGTGTGTTGCCAATTCAAGCCTATATAAACCAGAGTTTCTTGGTAGCCTGGGAGAGGTTCAGAATAGGAAAATGTTGAAGAATTGAAAAGCCAAAGCCATTTTTATGCAGGGAATCCATTGAGGAGAGCAACTTTACGGGCCATTTGTGGGAGCTTCGTTCATTTGTTTTCAGTGTCGTCAGTTGTGATGGGTTCTTGAGATCTAGAAGAACACTGCTAGATCAGTTTGTAATCCATTTGGCACTTTTATGATGTACTTTTGAATCTTTGAAAATAAATAAGAAAGCCTCACCCACTATGACAAAAGCCTAGAGACATAGGCGAGATTGCCGAGCTTTGTTATCAACTTTGTTGTTATGGTTTATTGTTTCTTTATGCTTGTTTCCATATCTGTGTATTTCATTATGGTTGCTATGTTACATCATTAATTATTCCTCTTTCATCGAATTCCTAAATGGTTAATGAACACATGTTTTAAAACTCAACCATAGTCTTAAAAAGATATTTTTTGATCAATATGTTATAGGTGTATGTATGCCTCATTACATAGATGTTGTACATCCCTTTTACATACTCCCCCCCTTATCCATGTGGATATATTTGATATTCTTCCCATACCAAGTCTCTACATGCATTTTGAAGTATTTTAGATGCTCAAAAACTTCGAACTTATGCCTGAGAAAATATACACAAGTATTCCATGAGTAATCATCAATAAATGTAAGCACATACCTTTCCCTGTTGATGGGAGTATGAGGAAAAGGACCCATGATATCACTGTGTACAAGCTCCAAGGGAGAGGAGGCCCTCCAATCCTTCCCTCTCTCAAACTTCTCTTAGGGATGTTTTCCCAAAATGCATCCTTGACGAACTCCTTTAGAAAAATGTACATCAGGAAATCCTTTGACCATTCCACGTTTGCTAATTTGATGCATGTACCTCAAGTTTAGATGACCAAATATATCATTCCAGAGTCTACCATCATTATCTACATGAGTCGGTAGCAATGCGCAATAAATTTTAGCAATAAACTTAGAAAATGTATACAACCGATATTGGTGATTTACCTCAACAACAACAATCTTGGAGTTGTCGTGCATGTCATAAATGGTCACAGAATCTGGTGTGAATTCCACCCTTTTTCTTGTGCCTAAATGTGTTAGCTGATAGATAGAGGGTAGATTCACGAAGAGTTTTGGAACATGCAAGTTGTCAAAACTTTCATATCGGAGCTCTGTACTCTCCCTTGTCCAGTGACCTCCACTAGAGTATCATCACCCATGAGGATGGGAGGACCCGTATTGCATGCAATTAAAGAAGATACATCATCTTGTGTGGTTTTCATGTGATTGGATGCACCTGAATCCAGGATCCATGCATCAAGAGAAGAATGAATAAAAATCAAAGCATGAGAATTACCTCATTTATCTGGCGGTCTGTCTTCTGGCTTCTTCTTGGCATTCTCAGAAATGTAGTCCCCAATATTGTTTTGTTGAAGTGTCTGCACCATGAGGTCTATTTTCTTCTTCATGCGTGATGATTCTAGATGGAAGTCGTGATTGCAGTAACCACGCTTTGTTTTCCCTTTCTTTCCCTTTCCACCTTTGGAGCCTGAGGATTCATCGAGGGGTTTGGAATTGCCTTCCTTCATTTGCTCAGAATGTGCCTTTCCTTTTCCTTTATGCTTAGCCTTTAGATTGGATGTGCTACTGATCTCATGCACAACAAGTGCATGCACCTTGGGTCTCTTTATTTTTCCCATATGGATGAGCTTATCTTGCTCATGTGTTAGGGACTCAATAAACTGATCTAGTCATAGAATTTTCTAGTTAGTTCCCAATGTGATCCTCATTGTATGGAATGTTGAGACAAAAACTACATAATACAGACCAATTTTTGACAAAATGGCAAGGATAATCTACTTTTCTTGTGTATATTTATCAACACCACATCCATTTAACTAACGAAGAAGAGACTTGAACTTTGTAAAGAAATCCTGAATATTATCAAAAAAAAATCGATCTAAAGAATTCAACTCTACCTTGAGCATATGACCTATTAACTCGTCTTTCTTTCCAAAGAGACCTTCAAATTTGGTCCAAATCTCATTTGGAGTAGTACAAGCATCAATATGAAATAATAATTCGGGGGACATTGACATGAAAATAAGACTGTAGGCTTCATCCATGTGGTTGAAATACATGGATTTATCGATATCTCTTATTGGTTCAACCCCTGTAGCCATTGTTAATAAGTACAAGCCTCTACCTCTCAATTGATGCATAGTCTTTTACTTCTAGTCGAAATAATTGTGTGGTGTGAGAAGAATTGTCTGTAAAATTTCAATCTATTTGAATGCATCTTTCTTTTGATCCTTCAAATAATTGTATGTGTGCCTTGCTCCTAACATCCTATGGGCTCTGATACCATGTGAAGTTTGTGTGAAACCCTAAAACCTGTACAGATAACCTAGCTAGAGAAATTCACACAAAGCTTGCAAAAGAAATAGAGAAATAAGCAAGAATGAAAGAAAATATTGAATGAAGTATAAATACATTAAATAATCTACATGGATAAGTGAATGCACCCTAGATAGGATCTAGAGTGATCTAAATCATTGTAGTGGTGATCTAGAGTGATCTAAACACTCACTCACATAAATCAGACTAATATACCACATAGTCTAAGTTAAATGGTCCATGCAATCAACAGTTAACTAAGTCACACGTGTGGAGGTGAGAGAAACTGATGGATGCACATGATATGTTCCCTTCTGGATGCATGCATGTGATATTCTCCCTCATGATGAGAAACCAAGGTGAACATGCAACTGTTGGTGATAAAATCGAGGTTTCAATGCATGAGTTGTCCTCCACTAGTCTAACTAAAGTCTAACCGAGTCAAAATTGAAGAGGGAAGGTGCTCCTATTTTTAGGAGGTTTCCTAATTTTAGGGAATATTCACGGGAGAGAATGTTCTCATCTACCTCAAAATTAGACTAACAAACTTAGGAAAAAGAACTAGGTGAATGTGTAATATCTCCAACAACCTTTGTTACTTATTTTTTCAATCAATACTATCCTTTTTTGCTAAGAGTAATGACATTGGAGACTATATTTTTCTTGTATCAGCCCATATATATGCATCTAGTTCCCCATATCCCAGTACCTCCACTTTCATCCATCATGAATTTCATCCATCCTCCAAAGAAGATTCATATACCTCATCCAGGGTATTGATTTTCTTTTCCTCTATCTACCTATCATATCATCTTGAAACTTGTGATCATTTGTAATACCAATCATTACATCACTCCCTAGGAGGATCTCCTATCTATCTCCTATATCTTAGGCAGGTAATTCCCAATGAAGTTGAATCTTTGTGTGATATATTTCCAAAAGAAAGATCCCATGAAATATCATCTTGGATGAGTCTTAATCCAGTCTAATATGGAGAGGGGTTGCATATACTTGTGCATCATACACTATTTTCGTAATATTGATTTGGTAATTAGATTCCAAGCACCTTTAGTTGCCAAGGAATTGATAAATATGATTAAATATTTTAATCCCAATCCCCTAGTTGATTTTGGTTGGGAGATGATGTCCCACTTTATGAGTGTCATACTCCTACTTTCCTTGTTTCTTGACCATAGAAATTGGGGTATATTTTTTTTATTTTTAGAATCATCATCTTGGGAATGAAGGATGAGGATAACCAATACATGGGAATTGCCTCCATCACACTCTTAATGAGAACCGACCAACCAACCATGGATATCCAACAATTACACTAAAGATTTATTATTATTTTTTTATTTTTCATATAGCCACAACCACTCTAAGAAGTGATAGTCATTGAATTTTAGTTGAAACCTTAGGTATTTGATACAATCCTCTAAGGGACATATAAATAAACGTAAAAAATTATGAACCATATCTTGGATGGGTTGGGAAACATGGTAGAATTGGATTAAGGATTTTTTGAGGTTAATACCCATACCGTGGAGGATGAAAACAGTTTCAGTGTTCTATCCAAACACTTGGTTTCCTAGATAGAGCCATTCCACAATGTGAATATATCATCCACAAAGAGGATATGGGATATATGGAGATATGTAGACTTATTTAACCATTTTAAATTCATAGCAATCCATTCATTTGCTATGTGATGATTGAGGGCTTCAACAATGATAAAGAATAAAAGAGGCAAGAGTGGGCATCCTTATCAGAGCCTCGGGGATTAGTGGTTAAAATGATAATGTCGATCCATTAAGTACGAAAACATATTAACTTATTGTAACAATCCTCTACCTAGGTGATGAATGGTGTTGAGAAACCTACGTTGTGAGTGAGAATGAGCCTAAGGTAGAGCCACTTTGCATAGGCTAGTCTTAAACAAAAAGGTGGACTTGGATTTTTATTTTATGGAATGTATAGCTTCTTAGGATACACTAATGGCATGACAAATGTGTTGATTTTATAGGAACCCAAACTTTTCTAGTGAGATGTGTTCAGATAAGATAGGCTTGAGATAATCTTATATGGTCTTGGATATTATTTTGTAGATGTAAATGTATATGGATATGGACATGTAGTGCTCAAACACATATGGGTTCCCATCCTAGGGATGTTTGCAATAAAAGTGGAGTTGAAAGGTGAATGTGTTTTCCTTGATTCTTTGGATTCTTACACTGTTGTCAGCTTGATTTTTTTGCATAAAAAATAAATTTATCATGTCAATCCAATATTGGTAAACTTGTGAGGCACAATCATTGTATGTGAGGGAACTAGCTTCAAAATACAAACTGAAAATGAAATCCAAACTTGAAAAACAATTCTCACCTATTCTATGTAATCTAGAAAGTGTAATCTTTCCTAATATTCAAAACTTCATATTAAATATAATTCTTTCAACCTTAGGTTATCATTGTTCCACTGGTAAAAAATCAGGCCGCAAAGTAAAATATGCCACCAGTTGTGGGCTCTTTGCAACAATACTCTATCAACTAGTGAGGTTAAAGGATTTGAAAGAAGGTCCTATCACACATGTGGAATGAAAATACTTTGAAGTAAATCTAATTCTTTCAACCTTGGGTTATCATTGTTCCACTACTAGAAAATCAGGTTGTAAAGTGAAATATGCCACTGTTTGTGGGCTCTTTGCAACAATACTCTGTCAACTAGTAAGGTTAGAGGTTTTGAAAGAATGTTCTGAAAGTAATTTGAAATAAGATCTATATTTCAACTATTTAATTGTCATATCAACTACAAATTCAAATGGAAATTAAAAAAGAATCTAAAATTTAACATGCATATTAGAATGTTGTTATATAAACACAAAAATGAAACAAATTACTTACAGAAACGAGGATGTAAAAATCGCACTTATACACAAAATATACATAGTGACATGTATCAAGACAAGGGGGGCCTCTAGTCCTGATGCATGAACAACAAAGAAAAGATACTAGCAGGAAAATATCAAAACTTCTATATCGATCATCAAATTGGTTACAAAGCCGAGGTTTCATAGAGTTTTTCTTCACAATTTGAATCCCCCTTTAAGCTTCAAAATATAACTTATTTATACAATATAAAATGTAACAGTAAGCCTAAAATTTTTCTTTGGAGTAATGGAAAAACTGGTAAGATCCTAAAAACATTGATGTGTCCTTGATTTGATGAGGATCCATGATTTTATGAGAGAAAATGGGTTGTTGATTTTTCTGCTGCAAAAATTGCTTCCTCGTACCCGAGTTGACCATGCGTTCTATCAAATGTTTCTAGCTTGATTTCGCACATCCAGGAGGACACAATCCATGACATGAAAGCAAGGAACAAAACCTAGGTGTTTGTTTCTCCTAGATCGACCTGCAGATATCTCGGCGAACGAGGAATTAGAAGAAATATATTTTTCTTGTAAAAACTGATAAAAATATGAATTTAATTATTTTAAAATGTTGATTTCAAACAATTAAAAATAAAATAAATTTTTACCTAAATGTGCCTTAGATGGTATTCATTAGGCTAGGATAGATGGAAATGTTTCAAAAAGGGAAGATATAAGGTAGAAAAGGTGATAATTTTAGAGGCTTTATCTAGAAAAACAAAGTACTAAAATTTCCCCCCAGACTGATTCTTTTGCATGACATCATGCAAATCAAAATTGTGTTGCTTCCTCCTTTCTATATGGCACCTGCTTCTCTAAGTAAGACATCCACATTGGATGTGGAGGTCTTCCTAGCTCTCCTTTGTGGTTTTCTTGTAACCTTTACCTCTATATTTTTTGCTTTTGACTTCTCACGCCTCCTCAATTTGCACCTATTTGAAGAATGGCCTGTTGTCTGAGTTTTCCCTTGAAGGATTTCCTGATTTTCTTCCTTTAACCTTTTGAGTTCCTCTTTTAAATTTTCATTCTCATCCCTTATCTGAGCACTAGTTTCATTCAAAAATGCATTTTCATCTTTTATATGTCTTTCCAATATCAACATGTCTTTAATTTCACTCTTTAACTTTCTAATCTAACTCTTTTTATTTTTCACTTTTGATCTTGCAAGAAGTGTATAGAGTGGCACTTGATCTTCTTCCAATCCCGAAGACTTAGCTGACAATTGTTCTTCCATTTCATCAACATTTGGAGAAGCTTCATTTTCTATGGTTGTTGTTTTCACTTTTCCAACTATAGATGTTTCTCCCAAATCTTAGTCAATAACCAACAAGGGTAGTTTGACCGATGAGGAGGGATCTATGGCTTCTTTCTCTAACCTCTCCACATAATCATAGAATTCTTGCTAGCTGCTATCAATCTCAGGTGTTGGTATTCTTGCTTTGTAGTACATTGTTCTATGTCTTCTAGCTACATTCTCAAACCTTGTGTCCTTCTCTTTGTTCTTTTCAAGTTGCTTGGTCATTGCTCTTTTCATTCTTGGATGAATTGAACTCTTTATTTTCTTACTTTTCTTTTCCATGATTTTCTTCTTAGGGTATCTCCTCAACTGCATCATTGAATTCACTTTCCAGAGTGTTCCTTGGAATATCTTCCACAATTTCAAACCCATTGGCAACTACAAATTCAGGCCACACCATCCCCTGCTTCACTAATTCATGTGTGATGATCATATTTATCATTCCATTATAATACACATATCTATCCAAATTTTTGTTTTTCATCTGTATAGTTTTTTCCATCTTTTTTAAACTAAGGGACAAGTAGTAGGGCAAGTTTAATGGATTTTCTTCACTTAAATGTGTCAACAATCTGATGTGGTATAAGAAAATAAAACTAAACTTTCCCTCACAAGTTATGTATTACTAAATTAGATAGGAAATGTCCTTCCAAGGGTCTTTGAGCCATATCCTTGGAATACCTGCTATCCCATTCAAATTGTTTTATCTATTTCTTAAAAAGAAAGGTGTCCAATACCTCATCTCCATTGGTTTGTTTTTGAACCAATTTTCTCTGGATTGTGGAACTTGTGATTTGTGTTCTAAAATATGCAAATTTAAGTCACCTACTTGTTCTTGTTCTCCATCAAAAGACTCCGCAAATGGCCTTGTGACCTCTATATTGTACCCATAAAAATTATCAAAGAAATTCAATCAACCTGCTCTTCTCAAAATTACCTTACTCTCTGGATTAATACTTTTAAGATCCACCTCAACTAGCTCAAATCATATTTCCAGTGTCTTTTAATTAAACCCTCCTTCTTCAATGCTCTATTTTTAAACTCAATTCAAGGTTCTCACTATTTCAATGTATACTATATTTCCAATATCTACCTTAGGTTCTTTACAACTTCAATATGACTCTGTCCTCAAGCTCGAATTCACTTTTTTATGTAATGTTTATCTCTAATCTTGTATTCAGGTTCTCATTAATGAAATTCTAGGTGAGAATTGAAAGCGTTTAAAGAAAAAATGATTCTTGAAAAAACCCAAATTCTATAGGTGTACCTGCACTGGAAGAATGATTTTCATTGTGTTCTAGCTTGCAGCAGAAAGGGAATTTCTCTAAACTTGGTTTCAATAGAAAATTAATTCGATGGCCCCTTTTCCAATGCTACGAATTTGTTGAAAGGGTTACTGATTTTGACTCATATAACACAAATGCAAATTGTTTATGTTGAAAACAAATCCTTGCTATTTTCGTTTTGCAACAGAGACATCAAATTTGTAGAGAGAACATTTTTTTTTCTCACAAAAGAAGAATTATTTTTTCCATAGAGAAACAATTCTTATAATAAAAAAAGATTTAATGACTTAAAACTCTACCACACGATAATAATTTGGACAATTTTGTTGTATAAAATCATAGGAGTATTGACCTGTTCAATTCATTTATGAGTTTTCAAACCCTATAGCTTGAACCTTAGTACTCATTTGCTTTGTGCAGAGGAATAAATTTCTTTTAAACAACAAACCCTAGTATCTTAGTTCACATCCCTATCCTTTGTTCAATTATATATGCTAGAGAATTTACATAGTAGAGACAGACTTCTCCTCGATCGAAATTCCTTTCATATATATGACTAATAATGTAAACCAGTGTTGTCTAATAGATTCATGGAGGTTCAGTTCTTGCATTTGGCAGGATTTATCTCTGAGCATTAGTCAATCGGTTTATTGAAACGATTTGTAATGTGACATATATTTTATGTATTGAAATCCCTAGAGAACTATTTTGGGGCATAACTTTAATGATTTCTTAGAATTTGAGATTTCTAAGTACAATATTTTTTAAGTGTGCTCATCATATTCTTTTCAATTTTAGACGCAATACTCATTTAAAGTTCTTTGAAGTGATTAGCCTCATTTCACTCTTTTTCTAGAGAGAAAATATGGTTGTACATTTTGCTTGCACATGTTTCAAAGGGATGTTATAATGAAGTTGGGCATGTATTTATTTTGATATTAAAGCTTTTCTTTCTCTTTCTTGTTAAGAAATTGCTTGGTCCATTTCCAAGCAAATGTCACACTCATGGAGAAATTTGGTTATCAAGAACCATTTTATATAAAAAATAAAGTAATAAAGGATTTGGGGATTGTTGTTCATCATTTCTCATTGGGAAGTCCAATCCAAGAACATCAACCACATCTTTCAGACAAATAGAGGAGTACTGCCACTTTAAAAATGTAGGGGGATTTTATCCTCGTGGTGTTATCTTAAAGATCGTCAAACAATCTTTTATATCAACATTCCTCGAAGGGGTTGAGACAAGGTTTTCCTCTATCCCCCTAACTTTTTTGTATTGTGGCATAAGGTATTAGCAGAGCTTTGCCTGACGCTAAAAGGAGGAGAATTGGTCAAATATAAGGGTTGGCAAGCAGGGGAGACTCACCCATCTTATTTTCGTAGATCATCTCTTTCTTTTCTTTTTTGGTTCAGATCAATAGATCAATGTCTATTAGATATTCTCCTCATTTATAAAAACAAATCCATGGGAATGGAATTCAATGAGACTAAGTCTTAATTTTTATCCATATAAGCTCATTGATGGACTTGATGCAGGTTTTGCTAGATATATGTCCTTCCAAACTTTAGACATC
>ML851362.1:17623-31176 GCA_009831015.1 Picea engelmannii
CTCCCATGACTTTGACAGAGGTTCTTTATGTTCTGGGCTTGAATAAGAACTTAGTATCAGTTTCTACTATTGAGGAGAAGGGCTATGAGATCTTGTTCCATGATGGGCAGGTGCTCCTTTTCCCCAGAGGGTCTAGCATCACTTTGGCCAAAGTGATAGGTACTAGACATGAGAGGTTGTACAAGTTTTTTTTCCAGCCAGTGAGAGCATTGATTCATTCTACCAGCAACAGCAGTGACCTATGTGAGATATGGCACAGGAGGATGGCACATTTGCACCATGGGGCTTTGCGAGTTATGAGGGAGATGATGACGGGAGTTCCATATTTCAGTTCAGAGCACCATGAGTTGTGCAAGGGGTGTACCTTGGGAAAGTACACCAACACTTATTTTCCGAGCAGTGACAGAAGAGCAGCAAGGATACTTGATCTTATACATTCAGATGTATGTGGCCCGATGTCTTCAGCATCGTTGACTGGATCCCTATACTATGTTGTATTCATTGATGACTTCTCTTGGAAGTCCTGGATTTTCTTCATGAAGACCAAAGGACAGGTCTTCAGTCGGTTCCAAGAGTTCAAAGCTCTTGTGGAGAACCAGACAGGGAAGAAAATCATAGCCCTGAGATCGGACAATGGGGGTCAGTATACCTCCAAGGAGTTCATGGATTTTTGTGCAAGAGAGGGCATCAGGAGGGAGTTGAATGTTCCTTACAACCCGCGGCAGAATGGGGTTGCAGAGAGGAAGAACAGGGCCATTGTTGGGGCTGCGAGAGCCATGCTACATGATCAGGGGCTGCCACTATTTCTATGGGCTGAGGCATGCTACATTGCAGTTTATCTGCAGAACAGGAGTCCTCACAGGGTTGTGGGGAGCATGACTCCTGAGGAGGCTTTCTCTGGGAAGAAGCCTGAGGTGGGGAACTTTCATATTTTTGGGTGCATCTCTTATTCATATGTCCCTTCTGAGAAGAGGACAAAGCTGGAGCCCATGGCAGAGAGAGGGATCTTTGTTGGGTACAGTGAGACTTCAAAGGATTTATGTATTTACCTTCCTTCCTTGAGAAAGACTGTCTTGAGGAGGGATGTTAGATTTGAGGAGGACGGAGCCTTTAGGAATTCTAGAGGGACAAAGAGAGGTGAGCAGTGTTCACCTCAGATTCAGGTGAGCCCGCAACAGACTAGAGTGACACAGAGTTCGGGGCCACCAACTTCGGTGACGACAGTTTCACAGGTGATAGGGCCACAGAGTTCAGGTTCGTAGGCTACCGGTCCACAGGTTTCAGGATCAAGTACTTCAGGGTCTACTACAAGATCATTGTCTTCAGCAGATGGGGTTGAGTAGGTAGAGTCCCCTCCACATGACACTACTTTAGAGAGGAGGAAGCCCAAGTGGCTTCAGGACACTTTGAGGGAGGCACAGGGTTCAGTGGGGAATCCCAAATAGGCAGTGAGGGAGAGTAAACCTCCCGAGAGGTTTTGCAGCTACATCGCGATGGTGAGCAGTATTCAGGAGTTTGAGTCTTCCACTTTTGAGGAGGCCTCTAGTAGACAGGTATGGAGAGATGCCATGATGGAAGAGTACAATTCCATCATGAAGAACGATGTCTGGGAAGTTGTTCCTAGACCTGAGGGGAAGTCAGTGGTGACTTCCAGATGGCTCTACAAGCTAAAGCATGCTGCGGATGGTAGCATTGAGAAGTACAAAGCTCACTTTGTGGCTCGGGGGTTTTCATAGGTTGAGGGAGTTGACTATGATGAGACCTTTGCGTCGGTTGTTAGATACACTTCGATCAGGGCAGTGATCTCCATTGCAGCAGAGATGGGTTGGAAGATCCACCAGATGGATGTGAAGACCGCATTTCTGAATGGTCTTATAGAGGAGGAGGTGTATATTGAGCAACCATTGGGCTTTGAGGTGCATGGGAGAGAGTCTCATGTGTGTAGACTGAAGAAGGCATTGGGCAGAGGCAAGTTTGTATTTTTCATGGACAAGCTTGGAGTGGTGAGTAACACTTTCCTCGGTATGAAGGAGTGTTAAATTTTTAATTAAATAAAGTACCAAGGCAAGTGTTTCTCTTCCCTAGGCGCCTAAGGGGGAGAAAGTACCTAATGTGGGTCCTAGTCATTTAATTTGTGAGATGCAAATTAAAAGATAACTTTATGACTAAAGTGAGGGTGAGTGAAGAGACACCTAATCTCAGCCACTCATCTAATCTAATCTCAACCGTTGGATTAAAAAACCCCTCACCTTCCCTCACCTTCCCTCATGAGGTCGATTAGGGCAAGAGGGCGCACCCATTCTTGGGTGGTTCATCCATTTTCTTGTTGAGAGAGAAAGAGAGAAAAGAGAGGAGGTCGAGTTGGAGAAATAGAGGCAGCATTTGCAGAGCTGGGCACGCATCCCAAGGCAGCAAGCTAGCATGGATATCAAGACAAGGTACAGCCATTAATGCAGACCATACGGTACGGATTTCTAGAGGCCGTAGAGCCATTTTTCATGCGAAGAAATTGAGGGAGACAGCAGAATAATTTATAAGGAGTCTGGAATGCATCCCAAGGCTTCCATACAGCCATTTATTGGCACAAAAATCGAGGTAACTACTACAATTAATTTTTGAGTGTATTTATGTACAGTCCGTACAGTTGAGCACGAATTTTGAGGGTCGTACAGCACGATTTTCAAGGAGTTGTTCATGTTGGGTTTTCCATACAGTCTTAGCAGAGTTTTGGCATGAATTTCGGGACAATTCGTACAACATTAATTGTTGGGACAGTTGTACAGTTGTACGGATTTCTGGGACAAAAATCGAGGAGCATTTTCCAGGACTGTTCAGAAGGATTTTTTTGCGAAAGAAAGTCCAGATAAGTTTGTGTAAATTTATGAAGATGAATATGCTGTAAAGGAAATTTCTCAGAAGCTCAATAATAATAAAAATCCCTCTCTCACTGGTTTTCCCCTTGTGGGTTTTTCCAAGGTCGAAGTTAGACTGAAAATTCTTGTGTCTAAATTTTCTGAGTTTTGCATACTGTTGATATTTTATTTATGCTTTGAAAACGATGTTCAGAATCCTCATGTTTCAGTTCTGAAGTTTATTTTCTGCTAAGTTTTTTTTATATGTTGAAACTATGCTGAAACAGTGGTGAAACTGGGTTTGGGCATTTAACTTTGGCTGAAAAATCAGCGAGACTGAAACTGGGTTGGGGTCTGAAATTTTAACAGTAAGCTTATGTCATTTGGGATATTACTATTAATTTCTTCCACAAAGAACTATTTTGGAGCATGTTTATCATAATATTTTCCATCTTTAAATGCAATACTCATCTAAAGTTCTTTGATGACATGTCCATTTTACTTTTCTTTCATCTTACAAAGTCATAGTTGATCATGGATTCACAACATTTTAAAATGAAGGCAAAATATGTATCGGAAGCAAACTATGTAGAAATCTCTTTCAATTGTATTTATTCATTTTTATTTTCATGAATAAGATGATGTGCTTAATGAATAAATCTCCTAAATGAGAGCTTTGTTGGAAGATATTTTGGGGTTTGCTCTTTATCACTCATCCATTTCATTCATCTACAATCATACAAATAATCTTACAATATATCAAAAGAGGAGAACCACCTCTATAAAAACGAGGAGATTTTTTTTGTTCCCCACAAGATTTTGTCTCAAATGTTGGTTATTTTCCCTGGACAAAAAAAAACAATCAACAAAACTCCACCCGGTTTTTTATAGATTATGCTTGAAGAAAGTTTGTGGGTCCAATTTCAGAGTTCAAACTAACCTCCCGTGATTGGACAAGGAGGGTTCCATTTGGTTGTATCTTGAGGTTGTGCTGGAAAAATGTGAGCATCATCTTCGCCAATGCACTATCTAGGAATTTTTTATCTAATGGAAGGATACAGAGCCTGAAAATACTACATGGGAACCAACATAGAATCTCCTTTTGATTGTATTACTTGTAATATAAGTTGTAAATTACTTGTAACATAAGTTGTAAATATGAAGAGTCCTAGGTGATAAGAAGAGTCTCCCCCTGAGAAAGACCAATAGTCATGTATATATACACTTATCATGATAATGAAAAACACATCAAAATGTGGAGTTACTTTTATGTCCACTCATGGCCTGACAGTGCCCGGTTAACTCCCATTAGTTATTTCCCTGGGCGTTTAAGAAAACACTCAACATCACTGCTAGTCCTTTCGCGTTCCTGATCGATTCTCTATGATTGAAATCGTCATCCGTGTGTTAGATATCCTTGGTTTGATTCACTATTCTCTCTGCAAATCCGTTGACGGGAATTATCGGTATCTATCTTTACATTCATATAATCCAAAGAAACCAGTGAAAGGTTGTCGTCGTCTTACTAAACCGCGATCTTCTCTGTAAACCCTAATTTCATTGCGTTGTGTGCCTCGACCACAATCTGACTACACCACACACTTGTCAACCATCTCTTTGGTATCATTCGTTGTCCATCCGCCCAACCATCTCTTTGGTATCAACTTGCAACCACTCTCTCACACATAATCAACGCCCAAACTGGTGTGAGAATGTAGCCTGTGAACTGGTGTGAGAATAGAGGGTCGTTGTTGCTTGTAAACCCTAGATTCCCTCACGTTGTTGCTGAGAAAGGCGAGCGGTACTCCTATCCTAGCACGGGTTGCATCCACAACGCATTGGTATCTCCAATATATGCACTAGTTCATAGAATAGGGATGTTTCATTCCCTGTGGTCGACATAGCTGGTAGAGCATTGAGGCAATTGAGTGAGAAACATAAAGTCGAGCAAAGGAATGTCGATTTAGCATTTTTTTCAAGGTATTGTTTTGAAGTGACGCCTTGAAATCATAGTTGAGTCGCCTCGGATGAACTCGTTTTGATTGGAGCATTGAAAGGTGCAGTTTGTCAAAGATTGTCGACCTCGGTTGGTATATGACAAATATGACACATTTTTTATAGTTGTATTACAAATGAGATATTTCCTGGTTATGATGGTGGTTTCTCATGGGTCATAAACGCTTATCTACAATGGAGTTTGGGAATTTTCTTCCATGAGTAGATCATTACCATATTTGTTTGTGGAAACCATGTTGTTTCATTCGAGCAAAGGAGAAGATCTCTTTGCTTAAGCTTCATTGTATTTTCATTTGTTAATGTATGCATGAAGATAAAACACGATGCACTCTTATTTCTCTTATATCATCAAATGCCTCTGCATGTGGGGTTTCCATCACTCTAGTTTTTGGACAACAAAGAGGCAATAAGAAAATACACAGAAAGAAGAAGCTCGGAAGAAGCAGGGGTTGGCATAATGGGTTGGCATAATTCCTGTGGAAAATTTGATCTTCAATGTTCACATGAAGCCACCGACTCCAGAATTTCATGGGAGAAGATCAAATAAAGGAAAAATCGGAAAGAAGACAAAGGTAAAACTTCAAAACCAACTGAAGGTAAAACACATGTTCATTACATAGTCATCCATTGCAATATAGGACATTGTTGAACACTTCACTTGCTTCTTGGGGAGATGCATGGTTTCTTGACACAAGCGCAACATCTCACATGACATTTCGAAGAGATTTCTTCGAAGACTTCAATGACAATGTAGATGGTATAGTGTACTTTTCTTATAGATCAAGTCTCAAACCTTCGAGAATGAGCACCATTAGGCTTAAGTTGCATGGACTCCCGGATTTTCTTTTGCACAATGTACTCTATATTCTTGAGTTGCAAAGATGTTTGTTGTCCCTTGTGCACATCATACAGCAAAGCCACTTTGTTCATATGATCGGTGTCAAAGTTGAAATACGAAAGGATTATGATAACATGCTTATTATGACCGGAAGACTCTTGAAGTTGAATGGGACATCTGCCCATACACACACTATTACATACCTCTCTCATCATGACCCAGGTATAATCCAATCTAGTCTTTTGTGTCATGCTAGATTTGGCCATATTAATTATGATATTCTTTGTTTGTTGAGAAAGAATGGTGTTTCAAGTTTGCCTACTATTTCCTAGGAAATTGAAGCAATGTGATGCTTGCATCCTTGGAAAACACAGCGAACAACCCTTTCATGATTCTACTTCCAGAGCATGTAGAAAAGTTGATTTGATTCATTATGACTTGTGCAATCCTATGCATGTTCCTTCTGCAAATGGAAACAAATATATCATGACTTTTATTGATGATTACACTAGAATGTGTTGGGTGTACTTGCTAAAAGATAAATCACAAGCTTTTGAAACATTTAAAAATTTCCATGTATGGATTCAAAATGAAGCTCAGTCTCGTATTGGCTCTCTTCACACTGATAATGGAAGAGAATATACTTCTAATGAATTTGAAAGCTACCTTCGCCAACATGGGATCAAACATCAAACCACAGTTCCATACAATCCACAACAAAATGGTGTGGTTGAACGAATGAACAAGACTCTTAAATATGGTATGTTCCATGATGTTTTTCAAGAATGTTAAATTGATTTTTTGGGCTGATGCAATTCTATGTGCATTTTATGTCAAAAACAAGGGTCCATCTCATGTTCTTAAAAACAAGACTGCATATGAAATGTGGTATGGCCACATTCCTTCGGTGAAACATCTCAAGGTCTTTGGTTCCACCTTCCTAAGGAGCAAAGAAGCAAGCTTGATGCCAGGAATCAGAAGTGCATCTTCTTGGGGTATTCAAATACCACCAAGGGGTGTTGTCTTTATGATGAGACAAACAAGTTATGCATCCTTTCCAGAGACGTACTCTTTCTTGAATCCTCCAAGAAAGACGAAATTGTTGATAGGCAGTTTGATCATTTGGAAAGATTCACCCGTGTAAAGACATATCATGAATTTGATGATTAGATTCCACATCTTGAAGGCGGGTCCCTATCTTGGGTCAATCTCTAGAATCTCCTTTCATCAGAACCTGACGTTCAGTTGGATGATGTGATCGAGAGGATTGAAAAGCTTAGGCTTGATGAGAACTCAACACCATCTCAATCAGCTGAGCAACCTAGACCATCTCAGAAAGGTCCACCAAAATGGCTTACAAAAGCACTTGAAAGTACTCATCCTAATGAGGTCGTGAAGACGGGAACGATATTGTCGTCAAAACAAGATGGAGGTAATATAGATAATGCAAACTCAGATGATATAGATGACATGGATGTTTTATATGATTGTGATTTGAATTTATCTACTAATCTTGAACCAACTTCATTTAAAGACGTCGCTTCTCATCAAGAATTGGACATGGAAGTTGGTGGATCCTCCATTTGGAACCAAACCAATCAGTTGCAAGTGGGTATTCAAAAACAAGTACAAATCAGATGGTTCACTTGACAAGCACAAAGCAAGGCTTATGGAAAAAGGATTTGCATAGAAAGAAGGTGTTGATTATGAGGAAACTTTTGCCCCCACAGTGAAATGAACTACCATCTGAACTCTATTTTCCATGGCAGCACATGATGGATGGAAAATTCATCAAATGAATGTGAAGACTTCTTTCTTGAATGGAGACTTGAAAGAGAATGTGTTCATGTCTCAACCAGAAGGCTTTGTTGTGAAGGGACAAGAACATAAGGTATGCAAGCTCATCAAATCCGTATATGGCTTGAAACAAGCACCGCTAGCATGGTATGAAAATTTAACTAAGCATCTTCTGAAATTAAATTTCAAGCATTTCAATCTTAACGATGCAACTTTGTTTGTCAAAAAAGTTGGAAAAATGGTTGTATATCTTATTGATAATAGGTAACAATGAGAGCTACATTACATCCATAAAGAAAAAGTTGAATAAAGACTTCGAGATGAAAAAATTGGGACATCTTCACTACTATTTGGGCATTGAAGTGATTCAAAATCCAAAATACATATTCATCTCCCAAAAGAAGCACATTGGAGAATTGTTGAACAAGTTTGGCATGGTTGAGTGCAATCATGTTTCTTCTCCAATGGAACAAAATTTGAAACTCACATCAAAAGAAGGGAATGAATTTGAGGATGCAACCAAGTATTGACAACTTGTGGGAAGACTTATCTATCTTATTACCACTAGACCAGACATTTCATTTGTTGTTGGGATTCTTTCCAAGTTCGTGCAAAAGCCTTGTGAAGGACATTGGTATGTTGCAAAAAGAGTTCTAAAATATTTGAAAGGAACTCGAGATTTTGGACTCAGGTATTCCTTCAACCTAATCAGATATTTTGATTCAGACTTGACGGAGATAAGGAAAATGGAGTATCAACTTCAAGTTATCTCATGAGTCTTTGATCAATAATTGTCTCCTGTAGATCACGCAAATAGACAGTTCTAACAGATTCCACAACAGAGGTAGAATATGTGGTAGAAGTGACGAAGGAGATTGTGTGGCTCGGGAAAAAAATTGAATATTTGCAGGAGAAACGTGCGAATTCTACTCCTCTTCTAGTTGACAATACTTCTACAATCAAATTGGCCGAGAATCCCAAATTCCATAATTGAACTAAGCACATTAACACAAAGTATCATCTAATTAGATAATCATGTAGAGGCCAAGACTATTCACTTGAGACGTTCCACAAATGAGAAAATTGTGAACATCTTCACCAAAGCGCTTGGAAGAGAAAAATTTGAGAAGTTCAAAATGATGCTTGGACTCACACACACCCCTTCGGATTAAGGGGGGAATGTTGGACATGTAATCCTTGGGATTGTGTTACTTGTAACATAAGTTGTAAATATGAATAGTCGTAGTTGTAAATAAGAAATTCTAATGATCAAATTGATAGAAGAGTAGTAGAATTCCATGATAGTACATATCAAATGAAGTCAAAATTGGAAGCAATGTGTATGCAACTACACCTAGAAGAATAGTTAACCTGAAAAGATGGAACTATAAGTATAGTGAGACGGGGATTATAAGAGAGGAAGGTTTCTAAGTTTTGATCTCCAATGTTAGATGTTAGCAGTATATATATAACTTAGTAAGCATCCCATGAAGTTACCTTATGGAGGAAGAACAAAGGATGAACTTGCAATTTTTTTAATGACAATATTGAATGGTAGACTTTGTAACCATAACCAACTTGGAAGGATGAGATGAACCAATGAAGTTAGATTAATGGGATAATAATGTAGGCCATTAAATAACAAACTCATAAGTGTCTATAAGATAGGAATAAAGTAAACCAGTTGGAAATTATGAAAATTCTACAAGAAAATGGGGTCAAACACCTTAGCATAAAGGCAGTACTCTCATAGCTAGTCAAAGATTAGTGGTAACAACAATGTGGAAGGTTTAGGATTGGAGCAGTTAGTTAAATCTCATATCATTCCCTTGAGGAGGACACCTAATGGATAACATTGAAGTGCTAGGGGGATTATGAAAATGAAATATATCTTAGGACTAATTTATGTGATGATAATGAAGGGGTGTCTCTCTCTAAAATGGAAGCTCTCTTAAGGATATTGATGAGTGGCTTGAGCAATCTAAATGATGCGGAAGGATAATTGGTTGGGGTCATAGTGATGACCTATATAGTTTTAAAAGTGTCAAGATAGGAAGTTATGAACTAGAACACTTCTAATTAGTGAGGGATGACAAGTGATACAACAAGAAAGGGTTTAAATATTCAAGGATAACAACTATCTATTTTTGGCAAAGGAAATGGACTATGTGATAGGTTGTCTTAGAGACTAATGAGCAAACATCTAGCATGAAGAGTAAGAAGCTTGTATTTCAATGATTGGTTGTGTATTGGATTAGATGAGCTAATTCTTCTAAGGGTGAACAATGATAGTTCTTAGGTGATGGATAAATCATTAGGGCTTAACCATTCTTTCATGTACATGGATTAAGCATGACATAAAACTTAAATAATGATGACTTAGTATTTCCATGCATTTGAGTATAGTGGTCCTTGAATGAATAAACCAAATATGTAAAGTGACGTAAGAACATTGGGCAATGAGCAAAATATATATGAAATTGAGAATTTAAATATCGATGATTTACGGCATGCTAATACAGCCAGTGATAGCTTGGTGTTGGTGTTGGTGATAGCTTGGTGATAGCCAGTGATAGCTTGGTGTTGTGTTGGTGATAGCACTAGATGATGGGGGCTAACTTGAAGGTTATCTATGCATTTAGATAAGGAAAATATGTGAAAGCATTAACTTACTAATACGGTGACCATACATAACCCATAAATTGTCAAAATTCTTATTGGAAGAAGAGGAAATGATAATTAGAAAACGATCAATATTTGGATGATTACATACAACTCATGATCCTTTGTAGAGTTAGCGTGCGACAAACCAATGAGATCCATGTACTAGATCGATGTTTCAATGATAATACTTACATTGGATATAAAAGTTGGTATTCATTGTCTATTTATGGATGCGATCTAATTTTTATTTTATTGATGAATCCTGATAAGAACACTCGTGACGTTTTTATTGATCTACATGTGATATGTGTTGATATTATTATCATATTCATGTTGTTATTCTATGATGTATTCTAATTTGTAGTTCCATTTATTATGTTGATGTAATGTTATATATCTTTGATAAATATATGTTGAATCAAGGGTCACTCACTCTTCACTGTCGTCAACTCACCTCCATTCCATAATAACACTTCTTCTCCACGACTTTGATTCAATCCAATTCTTCACGTTCAATTATCGCACCAATCATGAGAGCCAATCAAGGAGTCTTAGAAGTGCTAGAGGCACTAAAAATTTTCATAGGGAGAAGAGCACTCCCATTTCACCCTTATGGCATAAGAGGGAAAGGTCATTAATAAACTTTCAAGTGTCGAGGGGGTGATTAATGGTGTCATGGAATGGGAGAGGTGACTCCCTCTACTCTTCCCAACTCCACATGGAGACTAAAGTCACATCGTCCCTTTGTTATTGAATCTAGAGCGAGTGGTTATACATCAAATGGTAGGAAACCTCAAGACATTCCTATCTTCAACCTTTGATGGTCACTTGTGTAAAGCATACTCTTCCTATCTAGGAGAAATGACTCCTAAGTTCACGTACCATGAATCAAGATTCACATAGGAGGTTTCCCTCTAAAATTTACACTTCTCTATATCATTTGTGATGTAAATGATTCTATCTATCGAGAGTGGTCTAAAGAAAGGAGAGTTCCTCACTAAATTCTAGTTTGGGTTATGATCTAGAGTATTTGATAGTGTTAAGAGTCCATGGAAAGATGTACATGTTACTCAATGTCCCTTGAGGATGTAGCAAAGGTCAGAAGGAGAGTATAGCACAGCGTGCAGCCATAGGAGCAATGCAATTCAAACTCACCAACACGGCTGAAAAAGATGGAAATGTGGAGGCCACAGACAAACTCCTAGTTTTATACCCAAAAAGCAAGGACACTACAAAGCAAACCACATGGACTACTCCCAAATACTTCTATAATCACGTGGGAATATATCAAAAGGGAAAGTTTGCACTGCACCCAACCTCCCACAAAAAAACTATAACACAGTTAGTGATCTATACTCAAGGTTCATTGGATACTTTCCCATGGATTGTTAGGAATATCTTTCCCAAATGAACATGAGAACGAATTGAAAAGTATATGTGAGAGAAGAAATGCAACACAAGTGAGAGGGAAATTTTAGCATTAATTTCCATATAAAACTTTAAGCAAGGAATAGCAAAAAATAAATTATTTTAAAAATGAGAGAATTTTTCACAATATCAATCTCCCCAAAGATTTTTCCTCCCTTGAAAGTTGTCGATGTCTACTAGTATACACTATAGTATGTGTTGGTATGCTTGTGATCATCCATCAATTTCATCCATTTTCTTACAATGAATATTACATTAATAATGTGTACTCAAATCCTCTCCCACAAGTAAAAACCAACATTAAGATAGTAATCCCAATTTAAAATTGCAAGCAATTATAAAAAATGATAAGGATGATAATATGAACAAGGATAATTCTTCTCCTTCCCTTTATTTTATCTCCTTCATCCCTAAACCATATGAAGAATATAATTCATATGAAAAGAGTGACATATGGTCTCCTCACCTTTATCATTCATTGTGTTTGCAAGGCTTTCAACTATTCTTGAGATCAACCCATTACCTTTGAAGAGTTTCTTGATTTATTCTTCTACTTATTTTATGAATTTTCATCATCGATCATTTATCTAAACCCACACTGGGGGGTCGGATATCATGTAATCACAATCAATGTAAAAAGCCTCCTAACCCACAGATTCATAAGGCTCCAGCTCACCCATTGTCCAATCCAATGTTTAATCATCCCCTATGTCTCTCAACTTAAAGATACCTTGCACCTCACCCATTGTCCAATCCAATGTCTAAGCATCTCCTATGTCTCTCAACTTAAAGATACCTACCATTTCAAGAAAAAAATGAGCAACTATTTTACTCCATAGAAAATGAGACATAAAGAACATGTCAAATTTCAAGCATATACACTCTTTAAATTTCAATTTTTTTATATGTTATGAAAATGGACATAAAGAACATGTCAATTTTTAAGCATAAACATTCTTTAAATTTCAAATTTTTTATATGTTATGAAAATGTATTGAACAAGATTGGAAGAGAAAATGGGGAAGATTTGTAATTTACAAGATGCAAATATCATATTTTTTTATATGTTATGAAAATGTATTGAACGAGATTGGAAAAGAAAATCGGGAAGATTTGTAATTTACAAGATGCAAATATCAAATTTCATATGATAACTTTATTATGTATAAAAATTTTGAACTCCTCTCTTTCACCCATCTTATTTATACCAGTGACATTTTCTTAAATGCATGATATACTTAAAATTAGTTTACACCCAAATTTATCTTTATGCAATTGCACAAATGTATTTGAACTTAAAATTCCACCCAATACAAATCTTCTATACCACCTTAGTTACTATTTGAACCTTGATGACATGCAAGTAGAGAATAGTATGTTTAAAAACACAGATTTGTCTTCAACATCTTAAAGTTTCAAAATGATTTTACATGTGTCAATTATTCATATATCTTAGAAAGGGGTAAAAAATGAGTTAGGAGTGCACAACTTCAACACTCCTCTTAGATCCATCTAATCCAAACTTGGGAAGAAAATTGTCATCAAAATAACTACCTATTGCCAGATTATCATTAGCTATTTTTCCCAACACAATTAGGTTCAATCATGTCAAAAGACTAATGGAAAAAGCATGGCTTCAAAATCATGTAGTTTTGTAATGTATATATAGCAACACTATCATTCCCACAACAATGACCCCAAAAATAGAAGACATGCATATTTTACTTCAAAAGAATTATAACGATTTTGATGATCCTATACTAATTAAGATAACATAATGGAACCACTAATTATCCAAAGAAATTGTTCACGAGGAGAGTAGCTCTCAACCATCTAAACTAAAAAATTAATAGCAATATAGTCAAAACCCAAATACTTATCCAATGTGGCAAAAAGTCATTATCTTTTAGCTATTTTTCCGACTAATACCACCAGGTCATGAATATATAGATGCCCCC
>ML851363.1:0-14558 GCA_009831015.1 Picea engelmannii
CATTATTTAGGTGGTTGAATGATGATTATCATACAATTGTGCAAATCAGACCCCTCGGCCCCATTTGAGTTTTAGATTTAGACTTATGCGCATTGGGAATCCATGTAATAATGAAGAATGGATCCGGATGTTTTCTTGCATTATAGGTTTATCTTTGATTATTGGAATAACAACCCCGGCAGCAGGTACAGAGATGAGTGATTTAAATACGCCAATAAATTGTGATGATGATGGGGTGATTTAGAGCTATATTATTACTACATGGTTAATTAAAGATAATGTATGATGGTTAATAGTAAGAAGTACTCTCACCCTGGGCTAAATGGAGTGTGGAGGATAGAACGAATCTTAGTTAATCATTGATATTGGTAGATTTAGCATATTTGGTATTGATGGTGTCGGGCGGGATGTAGACACCTCCATGTTCCTCAGAACAGTCGCCAGCTCTGAGACCTTAAATGGTTAAAATCGATGGGAACCTGGGCTTGAGCGTTGATTATGTGTCTTGGAGGTCCTAACCATTGCAGGGTAGGATGGGCGGGTAGTTGGTTCTACTTATCGTCGTGTGATCATCGTTATGCATGCAGTTACTTGTTGTCTTTTGACGTTCATCTTGGTTGCGTCTTGTTCATCGCCGGATGGCAATGCAGAGTCGAATGCGTCGATTGTTTCCGTTCTACACGCGCGCACACACCTTTCAACACACATAAAAAAAAAAAAAAAATTTACTAGAGTTGGGTTGTCGTAATAAGGGGGTTGTTACAAATATAAACGCAATATAACTGTTATATTGCACATATAAACGCAATATAAACACGTTTATATGTGCAATATAACACGCACATATAAACACAATATAACACGCAGATATAAACGCAATATAACTCACATAACTCCAAACGCAAACACGGAAATATAAAATACCTCCAAATTTCCGGCGACACAACTCGGCAACAGACCTCGGCAACAGCTCGGCAACAGACCTCGGCAACAGCTCGGCGACACAGACCTCGGCAACAGCTCTCGGCGACACAGACTAACGCAACCAAAAAAGTTTCTAACCGTCCCTCTTTGATGTGTGGATATTATATAAAACATCTTTCGGCCGAACTATTTTTCGGCCGAAAAATCTTTCGGCCGAACAATAGTTCGGCCGAAAAACTAGTGCCGGAAAAAAAATATCCGGCCGACCAAATTTCTACAGGCAAATCGAGGGTCCGGTTATGGCTCCGTTCGATTTGACGTTTATATTTTCGGCCGAACAATAGTTCGGCCGAAAATTATATCTTTCGGCCGAAATTTTTTTTTAGTTCGGCCGAAAAATTGTTTTTCGAAAATTTGGAGACCCGATTGTCACGAAAGTGTAACCCACCTTCGTGATTTCACCCTGAATTCGAAGCTTTATTATTAGGCATTGAAAATTCATATAATATTGGCTATGGTCACCTTTCAGTTTTTGGGTATTCCAAAATTGTTGTGAACCTTGTATGTAACATGTACTATCCTAGAAACAAGTTGATGAAACGATACACCCAAACTGTTTGGGCACTTATCTCAAACCTTTTATCTTTCAACATCACTCATTTTAAGAGGGGGTTAAACTCAATGGTTGATCGGTTAGCTATCTTTGCAGCTTCTCCTAATCGGTAACCTTTGCCTCATAGACCTGATTGTACTTTTCAATATCTATATCATCCACATATCCATGACAATATAGAATCTTGACAGGTTTTCCTTAACGATGAGAGAATTTGTGCTTTCATTCAAAATGAACCTCTCAAGCCCAAGGAAATTATATCCATAGAAGATGAAAATATTCCTAAGGGCTTGACTCCTCTTGAGAGTTCATTTTCATTAAGTGATGTAGGAAATAAAGAGAAACAAAAATAAGAGGAGTCAAAAACGAAGGTGGTTGAAACCATATCCTTAAACATTGGGGCACCTGAGTCTCCAAAGGATATTAAAATAGGTGCCCAATGTTCTGATGAAGAAGAAATGAATTTTGCCAAGCTACTTGGTGGATTTCAAGATGTTTTTTCTTGGTCTTATGAGGATCTTCGTGGTTTTGATCCTGGTCTTATATAACATGCTATCCCCATCAAGGAAGGCATGAAACTAGTTAGGCAAAAAAAAATACCTATTAACTCTGCATTTAAAGAAACTATTCAAAGTGAGTTGGAAATTTTCTTGAAGGATGGGATCATTTTTTTGGTCAAGTGCCTTGAATGGGTTTCCAAATCAGTACGTGTTCCAAAGGCCACTAATCATATTAGAACCTGCATTAATTTTCGCACATTCAATCAGGCTATTATGAAAAATCCCTTCCCTCCCCCTAACATGGAAATGATTCTGCACCAGGTTGTAAGGTCACAGACGAGGCCCTTACTTGATAGTTTTTTTTGTTACAATCAAATCAAGGGAAAAAGGGCATATGCTCACAAAACCACTCTTATCACTAATTGGGGTACCATGAATTATAAACGAATGCTTTATGGATTACCTGATGCAAGTACATCTTTTAAAAGACCTATACAAACAACTCTTGATGAATTGATCAATATCCATATCTATCTTGATGATCTAATTGTATACGTTAAGGGGCCAACAATTACCTCAGAGTTCCAAATGTTATTTCTGGGTCCTTTCAAAATTGCTTTCGTCCTCGATACTAACTCTTACATTCTAAAGGATTTACAAGAGAAATTATTTTCCTACAACGCTAATCGTTCTCACTTGAAACATTACGTGAGACAAATGTAAAAGGTTCTAACGTTGTTTGGATTTTCTATATACTAGTAATCTATCCATGCTTTCAGTTTTTCATTATTTTATTTTCTGCTTACAATAGTTTGATTTATGCTTTCTGTTTTTAGCAATTTCCTTTTTCTTTTACATTTCTGTCATTTTATCTCTGTTGTTTTAAATTTTGTAATCTTAATTATGTCATGATTTTCATTACTTTTTCGTCTTGTAGATGATTTTGGTCAAGTTGTTTGATCAGTTCTGCTACAGTGACACTCCTGCAAGATATTGCTAATCAATAGAAACCAAGCTTACACAGTTGTTACGATGTCCCCCTGAAAGCACTTGAATTATATATATGGCTTCACTGTTGTATTTTAAAGGAATTGGTCATCTCCCACTTCTGCTTTCCATTTCTTCATCCATTTGAGAATTTAAAGAGAAAATTCCAGTTAAACGACTATGCACACTATGATAAACCCCCTCATACTTAACATTTTTCATGAGTTATTCCCCAATTCCCGGTCATTATTCCATTAAATCCACTCACTTCCCCCTGTTGCATAATATTCTTGGTTATATCTTCTTCACCTGTTGTTCTTGGTCTGTGAAACCATGAGTTTTGAGTACTAAATCTGTTGAAAACAAATTTCCCTGTGGAGTCGCCAATTTGTTGACAATAAAAATCGCAACAAGGATTTTTCCCTCAAAGTATTGCTAAAGCATATTATTATAAGCTAACAATATATATAATACTAGTAGGTGGGACCCCCTTGTAGATTGGAATATCATATCTAGTTCTTGTTTATTTTGTCGTTCAACATTGCTTACATGGTTTTACATGGTTGATTAAATCTTGGTTTTATTTGCGACATAATATAAAATGGATAATGTGTATTATGTGTTGTTTCTAATCGCTCCAAGCTCTAAATTCCATATTGTGTGAATGACTTATATCCATTGTTATGACATTTCTATTTAGTGCCATGATCTGTTGCATGTTACACCTGCACAAGACACATGTTAGTAACATGAAATAAGAGCAAGTGAAAAGAGACCTATGGAAAAATCTAAAAAAGAAATTAAACTATGCTACGATGCTACTATGCTACACTACATGCATTGAATTAAATGTATTGTTGTTAGTCCCAACTAACAGGGTTAGTGGCTATACGATTTATTAGCTTATATGGAAAAACATGTGATATGCATTATGGTTGGAAATGGTTAATATGACATAGGGTGGTGCGTTTTGGATGTTGGTTTCGATGCATGGTTTAATTGAATGAATTAATGGAATGGTGGGTTGGCGTGTACTAAGGAATTTAATGACTGGAGGATGGAGGCAACGAGCATTTACTGCACGTCACTCCATACCTCTTCCACTAGTCATCACCCTAGCTTGGCTATTGTTGTAACAACCCAAATTGAATAATTTTTATCATAGTTTTTAATTTTAATTTAATTAATTATTAAAATATATTAAATGAGACTTTTATAATTTTATTATTAAAAGGTGGGTGAATAAATTAATGGGGGGAATTTGAGAGAGGAGGATAAGGAAGAGAGGAGAGGACTTGGAGAGGGGGTCTCATTTTTGTATTGGAAAATTTCTGCAAAAGATGAAGGAAGGAGTAGGAGGAAAATTGGGAGAACAGAGCATTTAGGAAACTCTCACAAGGCACTGTTGTTGCTGGGTTTTTTGGGCTCAGGGACTAGGAAATCGCAAGGATTCCTGGAGCTAGGGAGTCGGAGAGGTTGTTGCTAGTTCGTTGGGAGGTTAATATTTAGTTTGGGGCAGTTAGGCATGATCATCAACAAGCAGAAAAGGGACTAAATCAACTAATATACAGGTTGAGGTAAGAATTATACGTATTTTATTAAGTTCTATTTTTATTATGTTGTTGTTTTATTTTCCTGGTATAGAAAAATCATGAAAGAAAATTCTAAACTAAATTGCAGTAATTTTAGTAGGAGATTAGAAAATATTTAATTATATGAGGCTCTGTAAGGAAGGACTTACATATGGTATTCTACAAGGAAGGACTTACATATGGCTCTGTAAGGAAGGACTTACATATGAGGCTCTATAAGCAAAGAAAGAAGTAAATTAGAAACAATTTATGTATTTATATATATATATATATATTTTTTTATGAGGCTCTGTATGCACAGGCCTTACAATTGTTCAATTGTGTTCGTTGTGGTTAAGCTCTGATTTTCAGGAAAAGGAAGAACTTCTTGGCAGCTCGTATTTTTAAGGCTTTTGGTTACAAGTATGTCTTTTTCTCCATCCATGAACCTGCTCTGGTTATGAAATAGGTACTGGCTCAGTGATGTATGAGTCTGTGCTTTTCTTAAGACTGGAAACTGTGTAAACTTGTGATATTTCTCTGGAATGGATGGTTTGTGTGGTTTTCATTGCAATGATGGTTGAAGTCAAAGTTTCATTAATCATTCGGAGTGCTAGAAGCCATGAAGGCCCTCTATCAGCCTTATTGGTTTTGGTTGAAGGGTTTCATTCAGTCTAGATTGGATGGTTGTCTCCACACTTTTCTTGTCACCATACCCAGTCATTTTGTTGTTATGGGGTTCTTGGGTTTGAACCACCTTGTGTTACTGCATATCATTTCACCTGGGTATGGGTTCATTCATGCTATTGATGTTTGTGCAGTGTGTTATGATGGCTATTATGCCAAGAGGATTGCTTAAGGTTGATTGTTATTTCATGGATCTGTTTTATCTCAACATTCTTCAGGTTGATTGGGAAAACCACGAGGGTTATACCCTGCATGTTCTTGGTTTTATTACGGACCAAAATGAATTCATTTCTCCTCTATTCATAGTCTCTCCTATTTCATGAACTGTCACCCTGTTTGTGAAGTTATTGGTGGTATGACCTGTGTGTCCACAGTATGATCTCGAAGGTTCTCACCCATTGTTAGGGGTCGACTCCAGTCTCCCTATGTTGACCCCCAGAACGAACCCTTGATTATTCAAAGCCCGTTGTGGAGCATGTTATGTACTGTCAAGTATATTGTTGATTGTTGGTGGGGTATCGTCGATAATGGTCGATTGTTGGCTTGTCTTTGTTGATTATGTTGATAGTGTTTTTGGTTATTTGGTTGATTTGAAGAATGGGATGGAATACACAGTCATTGTCTCTTATATTGTAATTATTGAATTGTTAACCCAACATTATTTTATGATTGATTGAGTCACAATGATACTCTGTGTGTGATGCGCTGGTATGTGTGGACTTCCTACAACATGTTTAAGTTGAATTGATGGTTTTTGTTACTGTATGTTTTAATCGCCAAATGGGAGTATTGCAATCATGATACTCATAGCTTGGTTGTATATTGTATATGTTTTGGATGTTGTTGATTGCACCATCAGATATGGGCACGGGTTTTTAAATAGTATGGTTTTGTGGCAATTTGATTGATTTGAGAAATGGGATTGGACATACTGTTGTTGCCTCCTTGTATTGGATTGATAGCTCAACATCGTTTGATGTTTATATTCAAAGTAATTAGACATGTACAGTAACATAAATGCTCTTGCATTTTGTTGAATGTTCTATGTATCCCACAACGGTGTATGAGTTGGAATGGTGATTACTATTACTATGTGTTTAAATGGAAGGTCAAGATTATTGAAAATTGAATATTGATGATTGTGTTTGACTGTCCACTGTGTATGTTCGATGAATATCATGCATCGTAGCAAAGATAGGCACGAGCTCTGTGATAGTATGGTATCATTACAATTTAATTGTTAAATGGAATTGAGGGATGAAATTGGGCATGCTTTTGTGTATGTGTTTGATTAAGGAAATAATTCATGAACAATGGTTGATGTTTTGATGTTAAACAGAGTGGAAATAAGTGACTATGTGTTCGTTTGGGAATGGTTTTAAAACATTAAGTGGAAAAATGAGAAGAAACATAACTCTTCTATAGGTTGTTGTGGAAGGCATATTGTCTTGTTTTGATGACACTGTGTTAAAGATTTAATTGCGAACAGTGAGAAAGTCAATACATAGAATTGATTGAATTATACACAGTAGTTGTTTAATTGAGCACATTGATTATTTGGTTGGTGTTGGATCTTTTGTGTTTGATATAGAATGGTTTTATGGATTACTTAATTAATTTTATGAACATTATATGTTCTCTTTCCCTACCATTATTTCACTTTTCGCTAATTATAATCCCCTCCCCTTCCCATATCCATTTTTCACTCCCTGTTCCTAAAATTTAATTACAGTTAAGAGAATTTTGTATTGTAACAGTTTGAAATTGTCGTTTCTTGGATGGATTACAGTGACATGTCCCTTGGTTTACATTACAATTGATTGTATGTTGTCTATGAGCAGTAACCATGATTCTTTTCCCCCTCATTTTAACATTCTTCGCTCAATACAAACCCCTCGCATATCCCAGAACATTTTGTTCACCCCCTACTCATTGACAACAATTAAGCAATTTGTATGGATTGGATTTCATGAGTCTGATATGTTGTTGAGCCAAAATTTATTTCATATTTTTAAGGATTTGTCATGTATGGTCATTAAAAGAACTATTTGATAATCAATCATGCATGCAAGAATGAGCTTTTCTAGCCAAGGTATCCATGGTAGAGGTAACTGAAAAAGAGGTAATTGGAACATGGGACCTAGAAGGCCCCGATTCTCCATTCACTTTGATGTTGATTCACAAGAGTTAGGCCAATTATTTTAGGCTAGATTTTTTAATTGGATTGGGAAAGGAGTGGTCCAACCTAGGCCTGAAAGGCCTCCCTTCCAAGCTCCAAAAGACCTTGGTATTCTCGTTCCCCCTCATGTCTCATTGCAACTTGAGGTTCCAGAAAACGACGGATGGAAAGAGATTTTTCACCCAACAATCTCCCAACATCGTGGTTGGCCAAATTTGTCCTTACCTGCTCCCCTTCCTTTCAATCAGATTGTCCAAGATGCCCCTGTCCACTCATCAATTCATTCTTCCCATGCTAGAAAAAGTTTGAAAACCAAGGCCCACCATGCCCCCAATAAAGGAAAAGCCATTGCTTCCCCTTCCTCACCCTCCAATGGCTCTGATAAATCGGTGTCCTCCCAGATGGATTTGAGGGACGATTGTTCTCATGTGATCCGTGAGATTAGGCCTAAAGGATTAGAACAGCCAAAGGAAAATTCAAAGAGATCAAAGGGTGACAATAGAAACAAGGGAAAGATTGCATCTCAGAGTGGAAAATATGGATTTTAAATTTTATTTTATTTATTATTGATAACAATTGACTTCAGAAGTTTTGGACAACATGTTTTTTTGGATATATGAGTAATATATTTTTGAAAATAATTTCAAATATCAATGAGATAAATTGGCAAACATGGATGTGATGATGGGAGTCACAAGGAGGGATGTTTGTGTTTAATTGACTAGTTATTTTATGATTTTTAAGAGCTAAAGGGGAGTCACAAGGGGTCCCACCTACTAGTTATTATTTATTTAAAAACCTTATTATGATTTATTACTTTTCCCCCTAACTAAAAAGTTGGTTGAGTTTTTAGTTAACTTAACTAATGAAGTAGTTCAACTACTTCAACCAATTCTAATTTTCTCAAAAACAAAAGGAATGGGAGGAACAAGAAGAGGATAGAAAGAGAAGCATACTAAGGTTTTCTCTTTGAGTTTGTGTTGAGATAGTTAAGTTTTCAATCATTCCTTAATTTATCACAAGACTAATTCTTTTTTATGATAGCAGGGTCTTATTTTAGACAACAAGATTCAGGGATGAATTACATCATTCAGACACTTGTTTTTCAGAGGTGTTGATCTATCTTTGATAGTCTGTGTAGACTTGTTTGTTTGTGAATTATTTTCATCACTGACAAAGGATATTGTGCAAAGTCGAGTGGGAAGCAATCTGTGGCAAGATGATCCAGCTTTTAGAGTTCAGTTTTTGATTTTTTGTCAGAGGTCCTTTTGTATGTTTCATCGGGGACTTCTAAGTTTGACTTTGGTCCAAAAATTCTTCACGAAATTTTGTAAAGAGAATGACTCTTTGATGAATTGAAATTAAATAAATGATTGCTTTATGTCTCATCTGTCTTGATTATTGACTTGGTGTCTTTGTTTCTGTCTCTACATTTATTTCAACAATTGTTATATTTAGAAAATCATATAAATAGTGAATTTTCCAACAAGCTTTTATTTATAAAAAGACTAGCCGAAGCACTTGTAATCGATACTTGTGATTTAGGATATTAATTTTGATGGCTATAAACATAGGGTGACATTCCCGTCTATTTTTCTTTAGCCAAGAAGAATCTGAAAATGCTTGACTAAGATCATTTCATATATTTTCCTCAATAACACATACCAATCCGATGTTTGGTTCATTATTATGAATGACACTAGTAAATTTGGGTCATTTTGCGATGGTTATTTCGACGCTCTTGCGACGTTATGTCATTGATATTGCGATGAATCTTGGCTCCCAAACATCGCTTTGTGTGACATGGCAAGTGCGATGAACTTGAAACAACGTCACAAGAGCGGCGACACTAGGAAGTTGTCACAAAAGTGACAAAGAAGAGATATTGTCACCAGAGCAACAAGGAAGGGAAATTGTTGAAAGAGTGACAAGGAAGGGAAATCATCGAAAGGGTGACAAAAAAGGGAAATCGTCACAAGAGCAACTAGCTATGAAAATCGTCACAAGAGAGACAAGGTAGGGAGGTATTCGCAAGAGCGACGGGGTAGAGAAATCGTCGCACGAGCGACAACATAGGAATATTTTCACAAGAGCGGCAAGCTAAAGAAATCTTGTGACGAATCAGCTATCGACGAGATCATCGCAAGAGCAACGAGTACAAGGTATCTTGCGACGAAATTGCTATACAATTTTTTGTAGATTGTATAGCAATTTCGCCGCAAGATTTATTGAGGTCGTCTCTCTTGCAATGACATATATTTATTTAAAAAAAATTGATGTCCTTATCAACAGTTGCGCACAAAGAAAAATAAATCCTTTTTCCAGAACTCATCACTCTTGTCAATGACAAGTCAGGAATCAATTATAGTTGTGTAGTGGATAACTGCATTGACATGACTTTATTTACAATGTTTAAAGGTGACTATATCAAATTTAAAAATAGCAATCAGGGTTTAACATGAATTCAAATATAATTAACATCCCATTATAACAATTGGAGTGCATTGATGGGTGTCATAAATAATCAAAATTAGTGATTTTAAAGGGAAGCACGACTAGATGTTAATGTTTCTAATTTCCATGGTGACAAGCAACCAAAATCCCATGCTCATGAATGTAAATAGGAAAAGGAGACCAATAATATCCAACATCAGTTGTTGATGAAACAATATGAATTTGTGAGGGATATAACCACCTTAAAATCTTCAAGTGGGGAGAAATTCCAAGAGAAGAGAGAAGGTGGAGAAATTATATTCACACATATATAATAAGAGGTTTCATGCCATCAAGGTTCTTGAGTTGAAGACACTCTTTCCCATTACCATGGTTGTATATCTCTTATGAGAGAAGCTAAATGATTGGGCAAAGGCTAGCATGGTGAGTGCGTTGATTTCAATCATATTTCATAGCAGTTCATAATGATAGATGGAAAATTGTGGTGGTTCATAGTAACCAAGTTCACGACACATGGTTGCATGCATGTGTTTGTACATGGTAGGCACCCATGAATTCACAGATGATATATGATAGATTAGAGTTGTACATGGTAGTTTTACAACGTTGAAGTGAGTGACAACATGTAAATTTGGGTGCACTCGATGACAAATGGTTACATGGCCATTGGTAAATTTATAGTTTTAATTCATTTTTTGATTAATTTTATTTGTTGATAGTTATAGGTAGTAGAACATATAATTATGTCCCATCTACATTCTTTCTATGTATCGAAAAAGGGTATTAAGAAGTTTAATAACTTTGAAAAATATTTTGAATTTTCAAATATTTATTTGAATACTATATTATTCACAAGTTTATAAAACATTGGCACTTTGTTATAGAATGTAATAACTAATATAAAGTCAAACTCTAAATGAAAAGTATATCCCTGCTATGGTAGGAACTAATAAGAGAATTAAAGACAAAAAAGTTTGTAATTGAGAAAATTTCTAAATTAACAATATAGTTTGTGATATTATATTTCAGAGATAATTTAATCTGTTTAATTGAACAAACTATAAGCATCATTTTTTTTTTGTAAGATAGAAGTTTATATTACCTTTAAAAGACAAAAAATGCAGCATATATCCATGACACTAGTGTTGAGGATGCCAACGAAGGAAACCAACACCACCACGAGGTGTTAAAGTTCCAAAAAACTTGTCCATAATGGTTGAAAGAAGACACTATTACAATAGTAGTTGGGGCATAGTCTATGATCATACACAAAGATATGTCCTTGTGATATTACTATCCATACTTAAACTAAGAAAATAAAAATAGAACAAGTCATGTAAATTATTTACTATGATCACTGCTAGGAAATGCATGCCTGGATGACTTAGGCCATTTTGGAGTCATGACTGATTGAAGTAAATTTTCTGGACCGCGCCTCTGTTGTGGATCTTCTGAGCCTGAATCCAGGATCCAATCCAACTTTTTTTCCATCAATTATTTTTTAAACTTTTGTTCATCATTTTCCCTGCGCAACTCCAATATCAGGTCACACTGAATGTCTGTAAACCCAGGAGAAGGAGTTGTTTTCACCTAGGGATTAGACGCATTGTCAGTTTCAGGATTGGGCACAAGCGAACCAGAGGATGAGGGAGGAGTGAAGACTTGTTTGATTTCTTCAGCAAACATGACTAGAGGAGGACAGCTACGTTCCATGACTGTGTGGCATTGGAACTTGTAGGCAAAACCATACGCTCGACATACTTTGCGACCACGATCAAAGAGACCAAGAAAAATGCCACCAGCTTGTTTAAGCGTGCCTTATTCCCTAGGCATGAACACGACATGACGATAGAAGAGAAAAATTTGAGTAGATAAAGGAGGTGAAGGTGGAACACAAAAGATAAACCAGATGAAAGGAAGCAGGGTGATGAAGAGGGGGATGGACCAAAATGAACCAGAACTGGGGAAAGAAATTCCTAAAAGAGTCCTCTAAACCTAGTCACCAGCCATTAAGGATTTGTATTGAGTGAATCTAAAATTCAACGCTCCCACACTAAGGAGATCCATTGGAAAATCCAAATGAGATAAGGGTTGTAAGAACATGTTGAACAAGATTAAATGAGCACCGACAACAATCAACCTCAGGGATTGTTGGGGAGGTTGCAAGTTGACATAAACATAAGGTGGCGTCATATCAATGTGACACCCCATCAGGGGACAAACTATAAGAAACATTAAAATAAGATACTATAAGGAAAAAAACCAGTTTATAACCAAGAGATTTTATAAATTAATAATATAAAAATACAATAGTATATTTAAAACAAAATAAAAAATTTACTCAAGCTTGCCATCTGAGTGGTTTATTTTTGTGGAATTTGCATGATGGTCTTTTATTATCTCAATGATATAATGGAAGATAGAGAAATAAGGGACAATTAGTTTTGCAGTGAGAACATAAGTGATGATTTTTAAGTTATTTTCATATTTATGTGCCTTCCAATCATTTTGTTATCTATTAGAAACATTTCATTTGCAAAGTAGGTGGAGGTGTTGATGAATTGCTACTGTCGTTTTTTCATCATGCTTGGTAATTTCACACAAAATATAAATAACAAGTAGAGTATTGTTTTTCTTCATATCCATATTGAGATATCAAGTAAGCATGATATGGCTCTTCTATTGTTGGCAAATTTTATCTATTGAGTAGCTTGATCAATGTCCAAAAGAAATTCATCATTAACTAATTTAGTGTTTAATTTATTAGTAATGTTTTTCAATGATGTAAAGCCTCCATGGATCAACTCTATCAATTCTTTCCAATGATGGAACTTTTCTTAATCATAGGGATTGGTAATGATTTTTTTCTAGCATAATGGTTATCGTCTAGTTGGGAGGATTTTGGTTTCAAACATTTACCTTTTTGTTTTTCTACATGTTTGTGGGAATGCCTTGTATCTTAGCCATCATGATATTTGGTCAAGGTATTGGTTTGACCATGTTTGACTTAAACACTTTTTATGTACATTTAAGTCAACTTGGACAATGGACAAATATGTGTTATGTAAATTGTTGTATATATACCATGAGTCATTACGAATGCATTGAATGTTGTATAAGTTAAGTTGAGATCTATAACATGCATGACTATATAATGAGCATTAGAATACCTGGGTGTTTAACCCAATTGGGAATTTTAGACCACGCCTAAGGGAATTTCCATGCTAGATAAGTTGAGATAGTAACACGACACTATTGATCCAATAAAATAATAGAGAACTAATGTTACTTTTGTAAATAAGTTGTAAATGTATTTTAAAAATAACTCATATTACTATAGTAATTAACAAATAAATTATATTTTGTACCAATGAGTTTTTTATCAATCCACCTACATAGCTGCATTACCACATGGATGGGAGATGACACATGAGATGGCATGTGAGAACATTCCACACCCTTTGTCTCGAGACACGTGTTCTCTCATTTGCAATGTTGGCCTCCTCAACTGTGTTGACGAGGAAATATTGTTGAGGGTGAAGAATCAATTTATATTACATCCAATTCATTAGTGGGATAAAGGATGCCAAACATTGTGGGTGGGAGTGAGCAAGTAGTTTATCTCATGAAAGCACGATATGTATTTATCTCTACATTATCCAAGAGGGAATGGGATGCTCCTTATTTTCCCAATATGATTAAAATGTCACTATTTTCATTCACATGGACTACATGGACATGTATTGTAGTGTCGAGGTGGTTAGAGTAGGCAAACATAGGGTGAAATGTAGGACAACTCATTGTTTCCAATTTTAAGCATGATGATTTCAGAGGACGTGAGGGGAATTTTCACTATCCTCTACACCTTGAGTTGTTCTCTTGGTGATGGGAAGTGGATATACTACAATCCAATATATTGTGATGATAATATTATTGAGTATCACACATTTTATGGGTGTAGCATGATACTTTCAAGATGTTTTTTTTCTTCATGCAGTGTTAACCTTAGATTATTATTATGGCACTAGTGGGAGGTTGGGGTCATTCCCTTAGGAATTTGAGTTGTATCATGTATTTTTTGAGAGGTTTCCAACCATTCAACTTGAAGTTAAATTTCTTCCTCACTTTAAATTGATTCTTATATGTAAGATTACTTGGGGGAGTTTGATGCCCAAAGTGGGGCAGCCGATAATTCCTTGCAAACCCATACTTCAATGATTGACATGTTTGGGCATTTAAATGAGCCTCATTTGGAATTTTACCATATGCCTCCACATGTGTTGGTTTTTCATTCACCCTCATTCTAGTTCCAATTATGTTGATGGGTTGAAATGGCTCACTCAACAACAAAGGTTCACCCTAGTGAGAAGTCCCAATTAGATTGATCTTTGTTTGATATAGGGAATCCATCCATATTTTGTCCCAGTATCCATTATTGATTTGGGTTTTACCAATTTTGGTATAGAAATGATGAATAAAACACATAACCAAACATATTACCACCATTATACCTAGCAATAAGTTGACTGTGAAAATAAAAACATGAATATAAATAAATAGTTGCAAAACCCAAAATAGTTTTGTATTAATCAACTAATTACAACTTCATGCCTACAGGTTTAGACAAATATTTCTAGAAAATA
>ML851365.1:8160-31174 GCA_009831015.1 Picea engelmannii
AATCATTAGGAGTAGAGATGTCATATTCAATGAGAAGGTCATGTACAAAGATCAGTTGCAGGGAAAGAAATAGGAAAAAGAAAATCAAGAATACATAGTGCTTGATGAGATCACTGAAAAAGAAATTCCAAAGGAACCAGAAAGTCAAAATGTACAACAACAGGAGCAGCAAGTACGTCAAACACCTACAAGTGTTGTTAGAAAATCTACCAGGTTAAGTATACCCCCTGAACGATACTCTCGTTCATTGTATTATTTATTGTAAATTGATTCTGGTGAGCCAGAATGTTATGAAGAGGCAATGCAGGTAGACACCAAAAGGAAGTGGGAGCAAGGAATGAAAGAGGAAATGGATTCCTTGGTAAATAACCATACTTGGGACTTGGTTCAGTTGTCTGCAGGAAAAAGAGCATTGCATAATAAATGGGTTTACAAGTTGAAGGAAGAAGATGGAGGAGAAAAGCGGTACAAGGCTATACTTCTTGTAAAGGGGTTTGCACAAAAGAAAGGTATATATTTTGATGAAATATTTTCTCCTGTTGTTAAAATGACTTCAATTAGAACTATTTTAAGTCTTGTGGAAGTAGACAATTTTCATCTTGAACAGTTAGATGTAAAAACAACTTTTCTCCATGGGGATTTGGAGGAAGAGATTTATATGAAACAACCACAGGGGTATGAGGTCAAAGGGAAGGAGAATTTGGTATACAGGTTGAAGAAGAGCTTATATGGCCTAAAGAAAGCTCCAAGGCAGTGGTATCTGAAGTTTGGAAGGTTTATGATAGAACATGGTTATAGTAGATGTCATTCTGATCACTGTGTTTATTTTAAAAAGCTAGAAAATGGAAGCTTTATTATCTTGCTATTGTATGTAGATGACATACTTGTTGCAGGGTCTAATATGCAAGATATAAATGTGCTCAATAAAAAATTAGCCAATTCATTTGCGATGAAGGATTTGGGTGCTGCAAAGAAAATCCTTGGTATGAGAATAACAAGAGATAGGAAAAATCGCAAACTAACATTGTCTCAGGGTGAGTACACAGAGAAGGTGTTGGAGAGGTTTAGAATGCAGAATGCAAAACCAATTAGTACACATTTGGAAAGCCATTTCAAATTAACTAAGGAAATGTGTCCCAAGACACAGGAGGAGATAGAATACATGTATGGGGTCCCTTATTCATCAGCAGTTGGCAACTTGATGTATGCAATGGTTTTCACAAGACCGGATATTGCACATGCAGTGGGATTTGTGAGTAGGTATATGAACAATCCAGGTAAAGAACATTGGGAGGCAGTAAAGTGGAGTCTCAAGTATTTTAGAGGTAATTCTACTCATGCATTATGTTTTGGAGGTTCAGACACTTTTCTATAGGGATATGTTGATTCAGATATGCCAGGTGATAAAGATAGCAGGAGGAGCACCACAGGGTATTTTTTTACTATATGTGGAACAATATTAAGTTGGATTTCGAAACTACAAAAGGTTGTTTCACTTTCAACAACAGAGGCAGAGTATGTTGTTGCTACAGAGGCAAGTAAAGAGATAATTTGGTTACAATTTTTTATGGAGGAATTGGGAAAGAAGCAGGAGAATAGCAGTTTGTACTGTGACAGTGAGAGTGCAATTCATCTTGCAAAGAAATCAGCCTTCCATTCAAAGACTAAGCATATAAAGTTGAGGTACCACTTCATACGATCTGCCTTGGAAGATGGAAATTTGAAGTTGGAAAAGATACACACTAGCCAGAATCCTACAGACATGTTAACAAAGGGAGTAACTAGGGAGAAACTGAGTTCCTGCTCAGTTTCAATTGGTCTTCAAGAATGAATATGAAGATGAGGAATTTTCCAGGTCCAAGAAGGTTCAGAGTCCAGCATATACAATGGTGGTGGAGTTGTTGAGATCAGTCTCCAAGTGGGATATTGTTGGTTGTGGAGCCTGATTATCTTCCTGATTCAGAGGTCTTTTACTTTCAGTCGTGTTTATACCCCATGAAGTATTTACACCCTAGAAGTATGTACACTCTTCCACGTGGGGGAGTGAAAATGGGGGCTACCCCCTCTGCGGAGTCCGGGGGGGCTATCCCCCTGGCTAGGGGGTCTAAGGGTAAGCGGGCCCCCAGCGGGAGTTCAGGGGCAGTGTCCCCCGATGGGGGTTCAGGGGCGAATCCCCCGAAGGAAAAATTGCCTTGTAAATGTATATTGTAATTTCATTGTAAATCTGGACCGTTCATTATAAGGTCATAGATCTAACGGTAGAGATTATTTTAGGTTTTTTTTCGTTAGAAGGCAACCCTCTTTTATGAGGGAAATGTATTACGGCTATGGTTGATGGAAAATATTGTATTCTGAGATAGGAGACTATGAGAGAAAGAAGAGGAAGTTACAATGGGTTTGTTGTAGGTTGTATCCCTTCATATGCTGAATAATAATAAAGGAAGGACCTAGCAATTTCTCTGGTGGACGTATCCCACACTAGGTGAACCACGTAAATCTGTGTCTCTATTGTATTGTGTATATTCTGTGTTTTGTTTCCACATTTGTTTTATTTTATTGCTCCACGGTCCTGTTTTTCTAACAATACACTCATCACTTCACTTTATTATTTACAATTTAAAATATCTTAAACCACTTTGACTACTTTGACCTTTTTGGGCTTCTAGATGACATATGAGGGTCCTCCAAATTCGTAAGGCCATAACTCTCAAACCGTGAGGAGTTATGTGACATTCCACATACCACCAGAAATGGAATGAAATGTACTATCCATATAGAATAGTATCACATTCAAATATATCAAAAAGCATACCATTATCCATCAAACAAACTTGGGTCCATTACCCAAACCTGGGTTCTCCAACTTCACATGGTCATAACTCTCTAACCGTGAGGATTTATGTGATGTTTTACATACAACCAGAAATGGCATGACAAGAACTGTCCATCTAGGATAGTTTCCCTAACAAATTCACTGTCCTTCATCTCATTATTCCAAAATTAAGCATGGGTTCTCTTACTCCACAAATCATCTTCCCATGAGGGCTTTCACCATAAGGGGACCACTTTGGAGTTCATCCATATTACTTCTTATCAATCATGAAAAAAAAATAATGAATCATATTTACATCAAACAATATTGGTTTCATTACCCAAACCTTTTTTCTATGGGGCTTTCTTCAAGGGTTGACATCAATGAAAACCAACCTTAATCAACAATCTCCCCCTTTGGAATTCATGGAAACACTCCTTTGCAATACTGAAATCATGTCACTCATGCTCCCCCTGGAACTATGCCTCTATCCTCTACATCTGATAAATCTCTCCCCCTTTGTCATCAATGACAAAGGTATCTTTCCATCCGAGGCTTCTCCCCTGACTAAACTATCCTCTTATGGTGCTTTCTCATGTACATATAAGACATATAAGATAAGAATTCAAGAAGCATTCATTTTGGAGTAGAAATAACTCCAAGTCTTTGGCGAAGATATTAAAATGCTTCTCGTGGAAGTGGTTTTGTAAATATGTATGTCACTTGTTCTTTTGTGCCCACATACTCAACTCTGATGTTCTTTTCTGCAACCTGTTCCCATAAAAGTGATACTTGATTGGAATGTGCTTCATCTTGGAGTGCATCACCAGGTTTTTTGAGATACTGATGGAACTTGTATTATCACAATATATTGGAATGGGCTCATCATACTCAACTTGTATATCTGTCAAAGTTTGTTTCATCCAAATAACCTGTGTACAACATGTTGTTGCTGCAATATACTCTGCCTCGGCTATAGATAGAGATACTGATGATTGTTTCTTTCTTATCCATGATACCAAACACTCACCTAAGTAGAACGCTGCTCCACTGGTGCTTCGTTGCTCATCAATACAACATGCCCAATCTGCATCTATATAGGCAATAAGTGATAGATCTTTTCCTTTTGAATACCATAATCCAAATTCTTTTGTTCCTTTGAGATATCTGAAGATCCTCTTTACTGTTAATACATGTGATTCCTTTGGCGCTGCTTGAAATTGGGCCACGTATCCAACTGCCTACAGTACATCTAGTCTGGATGTTGTCACATATAGTAGGTTGTCAATCATTGACCTGTATTGCCTCTGATATGTAGACTTTGAATCATCATCTTTGTTGAAATTACAACTGGTTTGCATGGGAGTGATAATTGGTTTGCAATCTTCCATTCTGAACCTCTTTAGCATTTCTCTAATATACTTGGTTTGAGAAATAAAATTCCTTGGTTGCTTTGACGTATCTAAAGTCCCTGAAAGAATGATAGTTCTCCAAGTAATGACATTTCAAATTCATTATGCATGTCTTTTGCAAATTTCCGGCTGAACCTGTCATCATCACTACTAAAAATAATATCATCAACATAAATTTCAATTAATAAAATATTACCTTGACTTACCTTGATGTAGAGTTTGTTGTCTACACTTCCTTTTCTGAACCCTGCCTGCTGCAGATACTTATCCAATCTGGAGTACCATGCTCTAGGAGCCTGTTTTAGACCATACAAGGCATTCTTTAATTTACACACATAGCTTGTGTTCTCTAGCAACTGAAATCCTTCTAGTTGTTCAATATAGACTTCTTCTTCAATTTCTCCATTCAGAAAAGCTAATTTTACATCCATCTGATATACTTTAACATTTTTGGAGCATGCATAAGCTAAAAGCAAATGGATTTCTTCCATTCTAGCAACTGGGGCAAATGTCTCTTCAAAGTCAATTCCTTCAATCTGTGCATATCCTTTACATAACAATCTATCTTTGTTCATTGTAACATGTCCATATTCATTCAATTTATTCCTGAAAAACCATTTTCTGCCGATCACATTCTTATTCTTTGATCTTGGAACCAATTCCCAAGTGTCATTTTTCTCTATCTGATCCAATTCTTCATCCATGGCCTTATTCCAAAATTCATCTTCGTTGGCTTCTTCAAAACAATTTAGTTCAAATGTAGATAAGAGTTCTAGGTGTGTTTGTTCTGGTGGATGGATTTTTCTTCTAGTCTCAACTCCTGCATCTTTGTTTCCAATAATATAATCTGAAGGATGATCCTCCTGTACTCGTTTTCTAAGTGTCTTTGGAGATACTTGTTGAACTTGCTCTTCTTATTCTGTCGAATTCTGTTCATATTCATCTTCCTCTTCTACTTCTTTTTCATCTTCTTCTTCAAAAAGTTGTTCCATTGATTTGTTTTCTTCTTCCTTTGATTCTGGTCTGCTTGTTTCATCAATTGTTACGTTTGTAATTTCCACAACTTTGTTTAATATTAGATTGTAACACTTGTATGCTTTCCTTGTACTTGAGTAACCAACAAATATTCATTTGTACACACGAGAGTCAAACTTTCCCATTCTGTCATCTTCTCTTTTGATGTAGCATTTGCTTCCAAAAACTCTGAAGTGCTTCACATTTTTTGGTCTTCCTTTCCATAGCTCTTAGGGAGTTTTATCAATGTTGTTTCTGAGCATTACTCTATTTTGAATTTGAACTGTTATATGCACTGCCTGTGTCCAAAAAATATCTTTTAACTTTGAATCCATTATCATTGTTCGATCCATTTCTTGTATTGTCATGTTCTTTCTTTCAATAACTCCATTTTGATGAGGTGTCCTAGCGATGAAGAATTTCCTTTTTATTCCATGATTGTTGCAGTAGTCCATAAATTCCTTTGAGGTGAATTCTCCTCCATTATCCGATCTTAAGCATTTTCTTCTTGAATCCATCTCATTTTCAACCATTTCCTTGTAGATCTTGAAGTTTTCAAAAGCTTCTAACTTGTTCTTGAGAAACAAAACTACAGTCATTCTTGTATAATCATCAACTAATAACATAAAATATCTCTCACCTTTTAATCCTTTTGTTGTAGTTGGTCCAACTAGATTAGTATGCACAATTTCCAGTAGTTTTGTTGTTGAATATTCCTTTGATTTGAACCTAGTGTTTGTTTGCTTTCCTTGTTGGCAATGTTTGCATAAAGTGTTGGTTGGTTTCATGATCTGGGGCATTTCTCTAACTTCTTCTCTTTTGCTGACTTTGACAAGGTTATAAAAATGCATGTGACCCATTAGTTTGTGCCATAGCCAACTTTCATCTTCCTTTCCTAGACAACACTTTTCATTTCCAATTTCGCTTAACACATATATGTTGCTTGAAGTTCTTGCAGCTGTAGCGACCAATTTCCCTGAACCTTCTTTTCTTATCTCACACTTTTGTGAATCGAAAGTAACTTTATGACCTTGGTCACACATTTGACTCACACTTAAAATATTATGTTTCATATCTTCTACTAGTAGAACATTTTTTGCCTTTTCATTCTTGTTCCCAATTCGGACTGTGCCTTTTCCAATGATTTTTGCAAAATCATCATTTCTGAAGGCGACTGATCCATCTATTTCCTTTCATAATGTAAGAAACTTGTCTCTATCACCTGTCATGTGTTTTGAACATCCACTATCAACATACCAACCACATTTTTTCTCTTTATATTATAGAGTGACTGTGCATTCTTCATTGCTATATTGATCTTGTTTTCTTATCCATGTCATTTTCTGAGGTTCTTGTTTGTGACTCTGTTGAAGTTCTTTATGAGGGACTGTCATTCTACAATTTTTGGCCATGTGTCCAAAATTGTTACATTTGTAACATTCCACTTCATTGCTCAAAGATTCAAACCTTTTGTAACTTCTTCTTTGTGTTTCACTAGGTCTTCTTGAATAACCCCTTTGTGTATGGCTCTCAAAGTAGTTATTGTTCATGTTGTTATATCTGCAATTTACAGATTTATGTCCAAAATTATTAAATGCATAACATAAACCAAAAAATATAGTTTGATACCTGGTAGTTGAAGATCTTCTGAAAGGAGGTTCTCTTATGAATCATTCTTCTACTTGAGGCATGTCTATCTGTTGTTGATTATGAAATCTAAATCTTCTCGGTGGAGGAGTTTCCTTGTAATCTTCCTTAGATATCTTTTTATCCCCTTTGATTGTTTTTTCATAGCTTTTTGGATTTGTTTCTTGCTCTATTGTTTTGGAGCTTGATCCCTTTTTTGTCTGATTGTATCCAAGTCCGGACTTGTCAATATTAGATTTTTGACTGCTGATAATGTCATCCAAAACTTTTGAGCTATTCTGCATATTTTTATTTTGAATATCCTTTCTTAGTGTGACAATCTCTTCTTCTAGGTTTCCAATGATCCTGTCCTTTCCTTCTAGTTGTTCTTTGAGTGCATATTCAATTCTTTTATCTTATTTTATTTGAACCTTCAATTTTGTGATCATTTGTTCTAGTTCTTGAGTGTCTTTTTTCTTATCTAGTTCTTCTTGTAGTTTCTTGTTTTTCTTCTTTTCTCTTCTGATAACTTCTATGGAACTCATTAATTCTTCTTGGAAGTCAACTTATGCCTCTTCAATTTCTTCTTCATATGCTTCTTCATATTCTTCTTTGGAGTCTTCTTTATTAGAGTCTTCTACTGTCATGAATAGAACTCTCCCTATTTCATTGTCACTGACTTCATCTTCATATGATGATGAGATGTCTTCTTTGGTGAAAAACATTTTCTTGAAAACTTTCATTGTATTTCTTTTACCTTTATATGTTTGTTTGACTTTTGAGTAACCTTCATAATTTCTCTTTTTCTTATGAGGACATTTGTTAGCAAAATGACCAATACCATCACAATTAAAACAAATTAAAGGAATCTTACCTCTATACCTACCGTTGGTTCCCTTGTTCAGTCTTTTGACGAAGTTGGCCACTTCTTCATCATCTTATGAGATGTCATTGTTGTTTCTATATTCTTCTTGTTCCTTTTTTATTTTTCTTTGATCTTTTGGATGCTTTGAAGGTTGCTTCTTTTACATCTGGATTTTCCTATTCAGTTCTCATCTCATATGTTGTGAATATTCCATGCAGTTTGTCCATGCTTATTGAGTTTAGATCCGATATTTCTTCTAGTGTTGATATCTTAGGGTTCAATCTCATAGGAAGAGATCTCAGTACCTTTTGAACAATTACAAATTCTTCGATCTCTTCTCCCAATCCTATGATTGCATTCATTGTTTCATCGAATCATAAGAAGTAAGTTGTGATATCTTCATCTTCCTTTATTTTTAGTTGTTTGAACTGACCTCTGTAAGTTTGAAGCTTTGTTGCTTTGACTTTTGAATCTCCTTCATAAATATTTCGATGCTTTTCCCAAATCTCTTTAGCAGATTTACAATGTGCAACTTTGGTGAATACTGTATCACTGAGACCATTCAAAAGTGCATTTTTGTCTTTAGAATTATTCTCACTGAGTTTCACTACTTTGTCATTTGTTGGTGGAAATGTTTTTGTTGTGTATCCATCTACAATTGATTTCCAAACTTGAAATCCATGTGCCTGTATATATGTCTTCATCCTTATGCTCCAAAAAGCATACTTTTTTCCATCAAACTCTAGTATTCCATTTTTATAAGAGTTGGTGCTCTCCATGATCTACCTTCAGTGGTTAAACTGATTTCTGAAGGAACCTGCTCTGATACCAATTGTTGGATTACTGAGAGGGGGGATGAATCAGTAATAGCGTAATTATAATCCTTTTTCTTCAAATGTTATATCAATGTAGAATTATTATCCAATAATAAGCAGTAAGAAATAAACAATCAAACACATACACAGTACACCAGTGTTTTACGTGGAAACCCAAATCGGGAGAAAACCACAGAATGTTTTTTCTTATATGTCTTAAAGAATTACATTCATTGGAAGCACTAATTTCCTTTGTTTTCCAGCTGCAACTGGAAAGAGGCTCCAACCCCCTAGTTTCTCAGGCTACAACCTGAGGGAATCTCCAACTCCCCAATTCTTTGGCTACAACTAGAAGGATGCTACAACCCCCTATGTTCTCTGGCTACAACCACCTGTCCTTGCCCCATCCTACCACCCTAAAGTAGAAGTAAAATGATGGAACCACTGTCACACTATCACTGTGAGATATACCATTGTAAAACTGTACCAATAAATCTGTAACATGCATCAACCATGCATCAACCTGTACCTCGACCTGTAATCAACTTGTACCATAAACAAGTGCATCAACCATGCACCAACTTGTACCAAACAACCTATAATCAACCTATACCATAAAAAAGTGCATCCAAGTATGTACCAATAATGTGTCAACTACTCATCAATATGTACCAACATCATCAACTATACACCTCATGTATGTGCCAACTCAATGATCAACTACTTCTCTCAACCATGTACCTCAACCAAAATCCCTCATCAATTTCATCATCAAAATATGTTTTGTAGATCTATAATAGACCTAGTGTATATGATCACATTCTTTCAAACCTTCCTTAACTTTAACAACAAGAGACTAGCATTTTCATCAAACTTTTCTTTAGTCTCGCATGCCTAGTTTTGGATTAGTCAACCACCCTAACTTGAAGTAATCATAACTTTGAACCTGTAATGTATAAAGATTTGAAACTGATACAAAATGTTCTTTAGTGTGTTTTTTGCAATTCCTCCAGGTGTCACTACTTGGAACCTCTCAGGAAAGGAGTTATAGGAAAAATGGCATACCTTGTTGAATTCTGGCTCATTCTAGAGAGCGACCTTGTAGAGTGTGCCCCACATGAAATGTTCATTGAATTTATATGAAATTATTACACATAATACTAAAGACTATACCCTAACCAAAAAATTTTGTCTCATTGAATTTGGATCTGTTATAAAGAAGTTATGACGTTTTTACCCAAAACAATTGTTTTTGACTAGTTTCGGGACTAGCCACAAACCCTATTTTCCACGGAGTGTAACTCCCAAAATAAAATGACCCACAAGATTAATTGTTTACCACAGATACTTGGGTATGTTTTCTCAAGGTAATAACAATTTCACGGTCTGAATCATTATAGAAAAAAAATTATAGCGAAAATGGTGAGATGGCCTGTAAATAACATACCTTAGAAAGCACCATCAAAAGAATTTATCCTTCCTTGCATTTCGGCCTTATTTTCTTCACCTTCCCTCATAAATTAGGATTAGATATCCTTGGTTACCTCAGACACCTATATATATTCAATATTCTCAAGTGTAATTAAAATGAGAGAGCCTTGCCTCTTATTTATACTCTCCAAGTAGCTTCCTTAAAAGCATCTTCTAGGTCACTTGGCCCACTTTCCTTATTTTAGGGTTAACCCACTTCTAATTTCTCCATTAAATTTATTATTTAAATAATTTATTTTGTATTCACTTTGATTTATAATACACTCATCACTTCACTTTATCATTTACCTTTTAAAATCTCTTAAACCACTTTGACTACTTTGACCTTTTGGGGCTTCTAGATGACATATGAGGGTTCTCCAACTTCGTAAGGCCATAAATCTCAAACCTTGAGGAGTTATGTGACATTCCACATACCACCAGAAATGGAATGACATGTACTATCCATATAGAATAGTATTACCCTCAAATATATCAAAAATCATACCGTTATCCATCAAACAAACTTGGGTCCATTACCCAAACCTGGGTTCTCCAACTTCACATGGTCATAATTCTCTAACCGTGAGGAGTTATGTGACATTATAAATACCACCAGAAATGGCATGACAAGAACTATCCATATAGGATAGTTTGCCTGACAAAGTCATTATCCTTCATATCATTATTCCACAATTAAGCATGGGTTCTCTTACTTCACAAAGCATCTTCCCGTGAGGGATTTCACCATAAGGGAACCACTTTGGAGTTCATCCATATTTACTTATTATCAACCATGAAAAAACAATAATGAGTCATATTTACATCAAACAATATTGGGTCCATTACCCAAACCTTTGTGCTACGGGTTTTTCTTCAAGGGTTGACATCAATGACAACCAACCTTAATTAACAAAAGAAAGTGCTATAAAATACAAATGACTCTTCTTCATTGAAGGTATCATTCTCAACAATTTCCAAGGAAGGATTCAGGTGGACCATGCCTCCTAGCTGATCAATGTTAGGAGGCATTTTATCAATGATAGCCTCAAGCTCCATATCCTCTATGGAAAATATGTTGATGTCACTTTCGACGCGATGATATTCTTCATCTTGTACAATGTTCTTCCTCTTCTTCCTCAGAGAGAGTTTATGTGAGCTTTCAATTTTTCCTGGAGGGGGGTTCTTGTCTCCTCCTCTTCCTGAACTATTGTTGATCACTTTCCTAGATGGGTGGGTTGTTGGAGCACTACTCCGATATGTTGTAGTATTGGGAGTAACAGTTGGGGACTAACAACTCTTCTCTCTGGGACCCTTTCCATTCTTCTTGTAAAATTAGTTGGTACTGAGTACCATCTCCAAGTCGCCAACAGTGTGAATAGGAGCGCCCAAGTTATTATGTTCTTCTTCTCTTAGAACAATGTGGATAAATGAATTGCTAAAACAAATTTTTAACATATATTCCACAAAAAATATGTTAGGGTCAAACTCTTTTATCCTTTCAACGTACTTGAGATTGAGGTTGTGGAAGTGGTTTGCAAATTCATCGATTTTGTTCATATTTTTTAATACAAAATCCCCAATTTTCCAAGGTAAGGGTATGAATTTAGTTTTCCATTTCCCATGAAAAAGTTGTAACCATAAATTATATTTCCTTGCAACTTATGTAATGAACATTCTGTCAGATATATGGCACTAAAGAAAGGAGGGATTTTCCTTAGAACCGAAAATCCTGATAACATTGTAATTCACCATTTTATCCAAGGTTCCCTTTTTATCTAGGAATTTACTTGCATGGACGGATATTCTTGGGGTATCTTTTACAAACAACAACCATTTAAAAACCAATACAAATTTGTTGAAAACTTCATAAAAATGCAGGGAATCTTTGTGCCTCCACAACACTTGGTACCAAAAGGTCACTAGGTCCAATTCACAATTCACCTTATTGCATATAGACAATTTAGGAAATTGACAGCAATGTGATATTGCAAAGACCAAATAAGAATCCATAAAGAATTTATTATCCTTTTTATATTGAGACAATTGGGAAGAGATTTAAATGGAAATCAAATTTCCCCAATCAAAGATGGCCTACTCCTTGACAATAAAATATAAGATATAAATAATTATATGGGAAATGATGGCAGTATTTTCTTGTCTAGTCACTCTGGTGAATAACCAAGCAATTTTCTGAAAGGGGTTTTTGAACAATTCGACCTGCAACCTGGTAATATCTTCAAGGATGGCCATGGGATTATCCAAAAATTTAGGTAATAGGTCTAGGCCATTGTTATGCTTTTTCAATAAGTCTCTGCAAACTTCACCTTGAAAGTGAGTGTTGGCTCTGGGATATTTAACATTTTATGAAATACTTGAGGTGATACAGAGACGGGAGAATAGTCTTGGAGTTGAATAATCCATTGAATTGGTATATATTTATTAGCGCACCAGGAAACCAGTTCCTTGCAGTCAAAAACTTCAGGAACACAGTCTGCACAAGCAATTCTGGAGGTCCATATTACTTCCTTCTGAGCATACGGGGATGAATAGTAAGAATATTCTCTAGAACACTGAAAGTTCTGGTCCTCACACCCAAAAATGTTCAAAGTATCTCCACATAATTGTTGTCGAGTTGTTGCTTCCATAAGTTGACAAGAGAGATTAGGATTTGGGAATTTTTGTGAACCTGAGAACCCACTATTGTGAAAGGTCATAAATTGGCTAAGAGTTTTAATGCGTTCAATCAGACTAAATATAGGAGAGATGAGATATATTAGGAGCTCGGGGAGTTTGATAGTCAAAATTTAGGTCACAAATCTCTTGGGTTCAAAATGTAGATCACATAATATGGGATATGAAAGTTTGAACCTGGGAACCTGTGACTACAGAAATGACTAAGTATAGGCCAATGTGGCAGTCATTCAGACTCATGATGTGGGAGTATGGATGGATATGAGGATCCATGATTTCGCCAACCTTTGAACCCATCATTTTTGAAAAATTACTAAGTATAGTAACTAGAAAGGGAGAAAATAAAAGGGGAATTTGGGTAAGTATAGAAGAAGGAAAATAAATGGACAAAAGACACTGGGAAAATAGAGAAGGGGAGGGAAATTTTGGAAGTGGGAATTTATCTCAACGGTTGGATCCAACTGTGGGATCATAACCCCCTATGGGTTTTCAAGAATCAAGAGTCTCTCATGATGAGGTGCTTCCTCCCATTGGGTGATGGAGTCAGAGTAACAATATACAAACTGAAAAACAAAATTATGTAAAATGAGAATGAGAAAGTCTTAGGAGAAGAAACCTTTCAAATGTTTATCGTTGATTGGAAGCATTAATATTTTACCCTTAATGTATTGGATCATATAGGAGTTAAAGCCAAAGATCTTCTTGACAACGTATGGTCTGATCCAGAGTGCTTCGAACTTTGTATGCATCGGTGCTTCGAACTTTGTATGCATCGATGGTTTCTCCTTGGCCTTGTTCCACAATAGCACTATCTCTCCCATATGGAATTTCTTTAGAATTGTGCTCTGATCAAAATATGTTTTGACACTCTTTTTCCTCTGAGAAGTTCAATTCATGGCTTTTCTTCGTTCTTCTTCCAACTTCAACAACTGGTTTATTCTCCTTTGGGTGGGTGAACTATCTTCTGCATCTTCTATATTAACCATGAAAGTCAGTGCATTGAGTTTGAGGTTGATTGGAATCTTTGATTCTTTCCCATAAACCAATGTATATGGAGACATACTGGTGCTATCCTTTGGAGTCGTTTTGCTTTAACACAATGCATATGTTAGCTTCAGATGCCAATTCCTTTGGTTTTTGTCAATGGTTTTCTTTAGTATCTAAACAAGTGTTTTATTTGTGGATTCAACGAGGCCATTACCTTGTGGGTAATAATTCGATGATTAACCCATGATAATTCCATATTATTCGAAAAACTATGTAAACTTTGATCCGATGAAAATCAAACCATTATCTATGATAAATTTATCTGGGACACCAAATCTCGACAAAATCGTATCATTGAGGAACTTAATAAGCTCTTCAGAATCAACCTTCTTTAATGCCATTGCTTCTGGCCATTTTGTGAAATAATATATAGCCATGATAATGTACATATGCCCCTTGCTATAAATTGGATTAATTGGCCCAACAACATCAAGTCCCCATTGGGAGAATGGTTGTTCTATAATTACTGGTTGTAAAGGGATTTCAAATCTCTTCATTTTTCCTGAAAACTGTTGGCATGATACACACTTCCTTATCATGGTGTGTGAGTCTCTTAACATTGATGGCCAGTATAATCCAACCCTTATTATCTTGTGGGTGGTTGCAGTAGGTGAAAAGTGAACTCTGCATATTCCTTCATGGAATTATCTTATTAGTTCTTGGGCTTGATTTTCATCAACGCATATCAATAGTACACCATCTTAATTTCTCATGAATAATAAATCATCAATAAACACATATTGATTTTCTTTCATGTTCAAAGTTCCTTGCTCCTTGGGGTTCATGGTGATAGGAAATTGCCCAGACCTTAAGTAGAATATAAAATCTTCATACCATTCTGAATCAGCTAATGATTCTCCTGCTGAATTGAAATCATTCCATTGACCGAATCACCATTCGTGATGATCTTGCACAAACCTTTTCCCTTGATATCTTTTAAAGGTTTAATATCGATATCATATTATTGTATCTTTTCCATCCAGTTAGCCCATTTCCCTTCTCTCAATTGTTGATTCAGAAGCATCTTCACTGGTAATGAGGGAACATAAACAATAACATGGGAGTTCAATATGTACGTCCAAAAGTGTGCCACCTCTTTTACAAGATCCAAGGATTTCTTTTCCAGTTCTGAATACCTCAATTCATAGTCATGTATGGTTTTTCTCATGAAATTGATTGGGAGTTATTCACCTTTAGTATTCTTCTAAGTAATAACAGATGCAACAACAGTCTCTGTAGAAAAGGAATAGATTATGAAATCCCTTTGAAAATATGGACTAATAAGGACCAAAGATGTGGTAATTGCTCCTTTAATGTTATTGAATGCATCTTGAGTATCCATTGTCCATTTGAACCTCTACTCCTTTTTCAACAAAAAATTGATCGACTTTACAATATTTTCATAATCAGGAACAAACCTTCGCACAAAGTTGATCTTGCCAAAAAATGACTGGACTCCCTTCTTGGAGGTTAGGGGGTTGAGCTCATTTATTTATTTAATTCTTTCTGGATCTATGTAAATCCCTTCCTTGCACACAATGTAAAATTTTCCTTGAGTTACAGGAAACAAGAACTTCTTTGGATTTAGAGAGACACCATATAGTCTACATATTTCAAAAACCTTTCTCAAATGATGGATATGATCACCCCTTTTATTTGAATGCACCGTCAAGTCATCTTGATAATATGCCATAAATTTTCCTATGAACCCACTGAATGCATGATCCATGGACCTTTGGAATGTGGCTCCAACGTTCTTCAAACCAAAAGGCATTCTAGCATATGCATGTCTCCCAAGGTGTGATAAATGTTGTCTTTGCCCTATCTTCCTAAGCCACCAAGACCTGGTTATATCCATAAAAACCATCCAACATGGACATGCAGGCTGATCCAGTAACTTCTTGGAGAAGGAACTCCATATTAGGTAAATGAAAGTTATACTTTATGCTTTCCTTGTTAAGGTCTCTGAAGTCAACACACATATGAATTTCCATGGTCTTCTTTCTCACGATCACAATATTTGAGAGCCATTTGGAGTGCCTGATGGGATAGATTATTCATGCCTTCTTTAATTTATCCAATTCAATATTTACCAGAGGTTTCAGTTTGGGATTCATCATCCTTATTTTTTTCTTTACAGCCTTTGCTTCTTCCCTCAAGGGAATAATATGTTGGAATATATTTTTATCATAATCTTCAAATCATCATAGGTCCAAGCGAACACATCAATGTATTCTTTAAACAAGGAAACATATTGATCAACTTCCTCAGTGGTGAAATCAACTCCCAATTTGACATATTTTGGGGAACTGTCAGTTCCAATATTGAATTTTCTTGTTTCTTGCACCCTTCGAATTCAAAATTCTTCAAGGAGATTCTTAGCATGATCATATTTTGAAAAAAGAGATTTAAATTGTATACAATCTTTAGGGACAACAAGTGTGTGATCATATTTACCATCATCATCATTCTAAAAAAAAAATACCAACTGTTCATTATTCTCAAACACTTGCAAATATTCAACGTTACAGGTCACAAATGGTCAGAATGCTCTTTCTACTTGGAAGGATGTTTTGCTTTGGATATCGTCCGGGTTTGACAATGAGGCCGCCAAAGCTAATTAATATTCCTTGTGATTTTTGTCCCTGGGAATGAAAAATATATTGAAGGAAATGAAAGATTCCATCAATTCGTTACCCTTTTGAAATATAACTTAATCCTTTCCTTTTTTATGGTATACGTCTAGGTAACTTGATTTATCACCAACTCTAAGTTGTCGGTTACAACTAGATTTTATATTTTCATTTCTTGTGCAAGGATCATCCCCTGAATCAAAGATTCATATTTTGCCTCATTATTAGTGAATGAAAATTCCAATCTAACAACATGCAGATGCAGACCCTTATTTGGGTTCATAATAACAATCCAAACTCCTCTCCCGAAATTTGAACAAGCTCCATCTAATGACATCCTCCAATAGCCTTCAAACAGACATTCTTGATTTACCGCGTCTTGAACTTGCTCTAGGATTTCGTTATGCTCTATGTATAAGATAGCATAGTTTCTGATCTCGACATCAATATAATCCTCCATCAATTCATTGTCCTTCTTCTTGAAAGAGAAGGGTTTTCTAGGTTGACAGGGCACTTTAATCATTGGTCCTTCTTTTCCTGGAAGCATCATACAACTTCCATCATTCATTATATATCCCCTGATCATAGATGTCCAATCTCTTCCCAGCACAACTCCATATTCCAGAGGAAGGTCTAACACAATAATGTTGAAAATTTTAATAATATGGGGAAATTTCATAATCCAAGTATAAAATTCCTTGATCTCTCTGTAAGCTAGCAATTTTCTAGAATCAATTTCATATATGCTTTCAACGGTTTCATAATACTTGGTGCAACTCATGCCTAGTGCGTCCATGACCGCCAGTGGCATAATATTATTTGTTGCACCCATGTCAACCAAACAATTATGTATGAAATATCATGATTTTCAATTGAAATGTAAAAGGGTGAAATTTTACCTCTCAACTTGGCAGTTGGTTGGATTTGACTTTGTTTGGGGTTGGTAACAACATATTCTTCTCTTTCAGATGTATTGTGCAACAATTTCAAAATGTTCTTTCTTTGTTGGGGAATATTCACCACTTATGAAAAGGGAAAATTTATCCTTAATTTACTCAAGTCATCTACGACATTATATGTCATTTGAGTGGAGTTTGATGTCAGATATTGTTTCTTACTTCCAACGTTATCTGTCACCTTCTCATTTTCTCTTTTCTCATTTATTTTTTCTTTTTCTTTTTCTTTATCAGAATCACCTTTATTGTTTGGTCTATTTACAAATCCTCTTTTCTCAGAAACGTTTTCTTGTGAGTTGGGATCGTTGTCTCCCTCTTCAAATATATACATGGATGTCTCACATTTGTCCATCTGCATAGTTTTGGATTTTTCATCAGGTGAGTAATAATTCTCTTGCTCAATTAATTTTGTATCATACACATCATCCAGAATAACTGCATTAGGAGTAGGTTGTCTGGGAACCCTTGGTATTTGTGGATTATCCGTGTTCTCAAACCTCACTCTGTTTTCTTAGGGAAGGTTCCTTGTTTTCTTTGGGATTGGAATTCTTGGATTTGCCACATAATTATCTCGCCTTCTTAGTCTGGTTATCTCGTTCTACATTTTTTTGATAGTTATATTCATCTATGTTATTTCGATTCTTTGCTTAGTTTCCTGTGTCGTGACAGGGTCAACCTTTACATCAGGTATGGTTCCCTTGAAAAATATTCCTCCCATTGTTTGGTTTTGAACCAGTCAAGGCTTGAATTCTTCGTTCTTTATTGAATTGGAATCTCCCTGATTATCAGTACATAGTCCTTCCAGTTGCCTTTGTACTTTTCCCAGTATAATGTCAGGGTCAACACCCTTTTCAATCATAATTTATTCCATCTCAGTGTCTTTAGTCATTTCATCCTCCAAGGTATCCATTTGAGATGTTTTGATAGTGTATTTAACATTAGGGGGCATTGCATTCTTATGACAACCAAGAATGACTAGGTTATTTGGTCTTTTATCCTCTGGAATTTTACTTAAGGTTTTATTGAACTTGATATTAAAATCTCATATCCTTTCATTCTTCCTTAAACCAATCTGGGTGAAATCGGTGAGAAGGGTATGATAAGAAATTGGAGGGGAAAACATAGTCAGGAACATAGCTTTGAGGTCATTAAATGATCGAATTGATATACTAGGAAATGTTGTATACCATGCATATGCTCCCCTTGATAAGGTTTGCAAAAATAACCTTACCATGACATCGTCATACTCAACACGGTGAAAATAAAAAAACATAAAGAAATAAATGCAAATGTCTCTTTGCATCAATTGCTCCATATCTAGAAAATTCCTTCAAGGTTCCCTTAGGGAGAAAAGGGAGGTCATGTTGCTCACCTATGAGATTTAGAGGGGAATCTCTTACCCTCCTTTTATTTTTAAATATTGGGTTTTCTTGATTTCTTGCAACATCTCTTCCACCTCCTTGTCTCTCCTCATGATGCTCGTCTTGGGGTTTTTTGTTTCTTTCTACCATGTTTGGAGAGATTCTAGGGATAGGATTTTCACTTCTAGGAATAAAGAGTTTCTTTCTTTTAATTTTGGTAATGGGTCCCTTGTATTCATCCAACTTCAATATTGACCTTGTTCTTGTGATGCTCTAGCTAGCCTTTGATTTCTTTGGTCTTGTCGTTCCTCTCTCATCTATCTTCGGAGGATTTCTCTTTCTTCTTCTTGGACTAAGATCTATCAGGACCTTCCTAAATCTTATCAGGTCTCAACTGATGTTATTACCAGATTGTATAACTAATGTAAAATGATTTGTTATTTTTTCAATCCAATTTCTAAACGGGGCTAGTCAACCTGTGGCAAAGTCATGTAAAAAATGATAGACCGGGTTCCAAATTTCAGTTCAGTTCCCCAGTATGGTTGCCAAAAATGTTGACGCTTGAATCTGTTAGTACCGAAATGGAAAACTCATGAGGATGTAAATCCCCCTACGTTTTTATAGAGTTGGTACTCCTCTTTTAGATTTTCTTGGGATTTATGAATATTCATAATGTGGGACTTGAAAGAAGTCCATCGTAGTATTTCAAAGAAACATAAATATTGCGAGAAAATAAAAGGAATTTTTTTTTGTTTTCCTTTTAAATAAATTTCTTGAGAAAGGATCAGGAATAACATACTTCACACATTTAAAGAAAGTAAGAAAAATTTCCTCACATCCATCATAGTTTAAGATAAATATTTCTAATCACGTAAAATAAAAAATGAAGATGATATGCATGCATAAGAGAACTTTAACAGAGTGGATACATGGGCAACTCAAATAAAGATAATGATAGATCAACCTCAAATATTTTATATTCCAAAAACAGGGTTACAAAGCACAGTCGATATTGTTCCCAAAGTAGATCTCTTGAAATTTCTAAAAAATATATAGTCTGTTACATATTCTTTGAAATTTAAAATGTGTTTGTCTTAAAGACTGGGATTGGGGCTCCCGCGGACCATGAAGCAAATAAATACAAGAAATAATCTCTTAGAAGGAAGATGATGGGGTGGTAGAAGAACATAAAGACTTGGTAAGAAGAAAAATAGGAGTTATCAGTCTTTGGTTAAACCTTTCTAGTGAAAGAGGTGGAATAACTGGATGAAGTAATTGATAAACAAAAAGAAGGATATGATCAACATAAAATTACTATGATGGTCTCTCTTGTCTTAATTTTCTTAATGATGTCCTTTTATCATTTTCTTCAACGGTTACAAGAACCATCTCAACAGCTTCTTTCCCTTCATTGGTCAGTTTATTGATAGATTTCTTGAACCATTCTTTGATGTAACTTTTCATAGGTGCCACGTTGATTTCATGTCGAATTTTAATGTTGAATAGCTATCCCTACAAGTATCGTAGATCGAGTAATTCATTAGCCATTTATCGTTGAATATCCTAATTTTTTACAGAGTAATCCATTATCCATTTATCTGTGGCATCCTCATCATATTCAATTATACCATAGAAATTTTCACTTGATAATCCTTTAAAAATATCAACTTGCTCATCGAACTTTTGCTTTTTTAGGAATAATGAGTTATGAATCAACTTGGGATCTTGGAATTTGTTAGTGCTTCTAGCTAGTTCCACCTTCGTGAGCCTTTTGAATAGTTCTTCTCTCCTTGTTATGGCTTGTTGTTTATTTTTTCTTTTCAGCATGCCTTCAACTACTTGATCCGACTTGGAGAGGGAAGATCCTCCTCTCTTCTCTTTAGCTCTGACATGCTGTAAAATTTAACAGTAAAGGGTACCACGACATCAAGGTAAAAACCTTCTTCATTTTTTAGGTCAGCCTGTAAATAATCATGGAATTCATGCACCCTCAAACCAAAAGAAATCATATTCTTTGAAATTTCCCAAGTGTTGTCCCTTGACCAAGTTTTGAGGAAACATTGGTTGTGTTTGACCACTTTTGGGACTTCAACAGGCTGGTCAAATATGGAGTGCCCAGGCAGAGCTGAGATCATGGAATCTCACTCATTTTGCAAGCTTGTGGACCCAATAAAGGGTTTACTAGGGTTTATGTAATGGGTTATGGGATATCAGCCCATAGGTTTACCCATGTTTAGGCCTTTTTGTAAATGTATAAATAAGTAGCTAAGCGATGTAAGAAGAAGAACTAATAGGTTGGTGGGCTATGTGCACAATATGTTGTAAGTGTTAATGTTGGCTTAGTGCAAGAGGTTGTAAGTTTCCTTGTGAAACAGACTGTGTAGAGTGAGACTCTATGCCTAGGCCTGATTTTGAGAAGGAGGATCTGGTGCACAGCATGTAGATCTCCTGTCCTCTACGGAGTTTGGCTTTGTGGCTTTGTGCACAGGAGCATATGAATGTAAAAGATTGAATACTAATAAAGAAGAATAAGAAGTTTTTGGACGTAGCCCCACACTAGGGTGAACCACATATATCCTATGTCTTGATGTGCTTTGTGCGATGTGGATTATGTTGTTTATTTGCTTAGTGTTGTTGTTATAATGTATGATGAATGCATCTGATGATTATTTCTTAGTGCTTAATGGTATTAAAGATAAATGAATGTTAGATCTGATCTAATGCTATGTGATAAGTGATTGGAAGTGCTTGATCTGTATTGTTACTGCATTGATCTGTAATAAGGGTTTAATCTGCGATGTGAATGAGACTTATGAACTAATTCATATGGTCGGTTAAGTTCTCTACTAAGTGTTGTAATCACAGATATGTGTCCCATCTTGGTTGTAGACACCTGAGTCCTCCAACCCCCCCCTACCTCTACCTTAGGTGAGACTTCATCTACTTCGTAGGTGTTGTCGAAAGGGCCGCTAGTTAGGGTTTTGTTGGTGTGTTGAACCCTAGGTATGCCCCTATGCCAACAAATGGTTCTGTTGTCGAGACCTGAAACTGTGATTGTTCGGAACTGAAAAGAAAAAAATAAAGCTTTGTGCGTAGATCTCTTGTTGTAGTGTGCAATATTCTAATTGGCTTGTGAAGATCTGTGCTAAGAAAGAGACCTGATCTAAATAAAAGAGGTAAGATCTTAAATCTTTGTGCTTTGGTAAGGGTAAGATAAGTGGAAATGTTTGCTTCAAAAACATGAATCAAGGTATGTTTGATAGATTTTATCCTAGTCTGAAAGCTAGGGCACAATTAGAAGAAATAATTGATCTGAATAAATTTGATAGAATTAGAGAAAGATATGTTATTCCTATGCATAGAATGAATTTTTGGACTAATAAGTGGATGCAGGAACCTAGAAAGAATTTTTGCAAATTGCAGGTCCAGCACTCTGATGTTAGTTGTGGAGCCTGATTATATTCCTGATTCAGAGTTCCTTACTCTCAGTTGTGTTTATACCCCATAAAGACTTTACACCCCATAAGTATGTACACTCTTCCACGGGGGGAGTGAAGAGGGGGGTTACCCCCTCTACGGGGTTCAAGGGGGCTATCCCCCCGTCTAGGGGGTCCAGGGGAAAGCGGGCCCTTAGTGGGGGTTCAGGGGAAAATCCCCCAAAGGAAAAATTGCCTTGTAAACGTATATTGTAATTTCATTGTAAATCTGGACCGTTAATTATAAGGTCGTAGATCTAACGGTAGAAATTATGTTAGGTTTTTTTTCCCTAGAAGGAAACCCTCTGTTAAGAGGGAAATGTATTGTGGTTATGCAGGATGACGAATATTATATTCTGAGATAGGAAACTGTGAGAGAAAGAAGAGGAAGTTACAACGGGTTTGCTATAGGTTGTATCCCTTCATTTGCTAGATAATAATAAGAAAGGACCTGGCAATTTCTTTGGTGGACGTAGCCCACACTAGGTGAACCACGCATATCTGTGTCTCTATTGTATTGTGTATCTTCTGTGTTTTATTTCCGCATTTTTTTTATTTTATTGCTCTGTGATCCTATTTTTCTAACATGTGATCCTAGTGCGCAGTACAAGAGAGGTTGGGGATCATTTAAAATAAAGAGACGATTGACACTATGTTATAATTACATATGACTAGGACATATTGCTAAGGAATTCCCTGGTACAAGTCCTATTTGTCTTTATTGTAAATTTACTGGTCATGAGGTTGAGGATTGTCCAAGAATGATTGCTAAAGTTGAAAAGATGAACACGAGACAAGAAAAATCTGAAGAAAGTCAAGAGGCTAAGAGCATG